>PVKE010000222.1:138372-178242 GCA_004027555.1 Craseonycteris thonglongyai | reverse complement strand
ACCGCAGGGTCGAAGTGGGCTCCTGCAGGGCCCAGCGGGCTCTCTCCCCTGCGAATCAGAAGCACAGTGACATGGATTGGGCTGCTTGATTTTGGCAGCAATGCCTGAGATAACTCATCTACCTTTTCCCACGCCTGAGGCTGCTATAATAGTTACGGGGCCTTTGGAGGTTTGGTTGTTCAGCATTTCCTTGGATCTTATAAATAACCTTATGGCCTTCCCAACTCTCTACCAACCCCCATTCTGGAATTCATTTGGCAAGGGTCAAAGAACCCCGACTGGCACCAAGTGTATCACACTGTGGGGATGCAGACTGTCTGGTCCCTGGGCTGCCCCCAATGGCCTCGCGCCCCTGAGCACACTGGCGTTTATCAGATTGAAGAGTTGCAAGGAGTAAGTGGTGGCCCAGTTACATAAACCCAAAGCTCCAGGGTCTGACTAGAATTTATGTATTTTGAATGTTCATAAGATTTTATTTCAGCCAAATTGATGACAGTTGCGGGGAAACAAGATCTAAAATGATCCTCAGGCTTCAATTTAAATAGTTGGAAGGCTCAGGGGGCAGTCAAGGACACGCTTCCCCTTTTCTATCCATTTTTTGTTATTGCAAAAATGATGTAACACTAGATGAAGTGTAGTAATTCACCCAAAATCTCACTGGCCTAACACATTGAAATATTCCCATTTCCTTCCCAGCTTTATGCTGTCTGCACACAGTTTTGTATTCTGCTTCTTCATAAAATGTTTTAACATGAGCATTTTCTATGTTGTTACTTACTCGTCTTTTTATTTTTAAGATTTATTTTTATTATTTTTGACAGAGAAAGAGATAGAGATAGAGATAGCGAGAGAGAGAGAAGGGAGAGGGCCCAGAGCAGTCTCCATAGCTGACAGCATTAGTTTTCCATAGAGTTTCACTCCACAGGTGGGCACAGGGCTGCGCAGGGCAGGGACTGGGCCAGGAGCCTCCCGCATAGGCCCCAGCAAGAACTGAACTGGGGGCCACAACCCCAGCTCAGCATATGGGGCTGCACGGGCCGGGGCCGGGATTAGATCCTCGGGCTCCGGGGCTGCCAAGTGAGCGCTCAACCCACTGAGCCATCCCGGCTTCCCTTACTCTTCATTTTTGGTGGCATACTATTTCTTTCAGTAGCCATGTTATAACTTCTTGAACAATTCCCGTCCTTGAACATGAACTTTTCTTCCAGCTCGTTTTGGCATTGTAGTTTGCACTGCAGCCAGTGGCTTTTAGAGTCATTTCATTAACATCGCTTCCCAGGGGCAGCATTGTCCAGTCCACGGTCCAATATTTCCATTGCTTCTAGGGCTGTCACATTCCTGTAGACAAAGGATGAGAATACCAGCGCAGCAGAGGTACTGCCTGTTCGCTTCAATTTTTTGTTACTTTTACAGGTGTCTCCTTGCTTCAACCTGCCTGGCTCTGAAATGTGCCCACTGATCTGCAGAGAAGACAGCCGTTTTTGAGGCCCCGCCCCCTCCACCGGACTACATTTCCCAGGGGCCCCTGGGCGGCGCGCGCAGCCGCAGTTCGCAGCCACCGGTGGGGACAGGGAGTCCGGGACCTCACCGCAGGGCGCGATGGACGCGTGGGGCGAGCGGCTGGCGGGCGTGCGCGGGGTGCTGCTCGACATCTCGGGCGTGCTGTACGACAGCGGCGGCGGCGGCGCGCCGATCGCGGGCTCCGTCCAGGCGGTGGCGAGGTGAGTTGGCCGCCCTGGCCGCCGGAAGCGATGTGCGGGTCCCTTCGGCCGCTGCTGGCTGCAGCCGGGCCCGGGCTGCTCCTCGGGGCCCGCCCGGGACGAGCATCAGGCCTCTGCTGGTTAGAGCTGCGCGGTCCAGCAGGGTGGCCTCTCGCCACCTGTGGCTTCCCAGTGCGCGTCTGCATTGAGATGTCCACCCAGTTAAGCGTAAAATCCACACGGGATTTCTGACACCACTTTTTATTTATTTATTTATTTTTGATTTATTTCATTGATTTTTGACAGAGAGAAACAAAGACAGAGAGAGACAGAGAAGGGGGAGGGCCCAGAGCAGTCTCCATAGTTGACATTAGTTTTCCATATAGTTTCACTCCACAGGTGGGCACAGGGCTGCGCAGGGCAGGAACTGGGCCTGGAGCCTCCCCCATAGGCCCCGGGCAAGAACTGAACTGGGGGCACACCCCAGCTCAGCATGGGGGTCCGCATGGGCCGGGACCGGGATTCGATCCTCGGTCCCCAGGGCTTCAAAGTGAGCACCTAACCCACTGAGCCATCCCAGCTTTCCCTGGATTTCAAAGACCCCGTGGAGAAAATGTGAAATAGCTGGCATTTCATATTGATGACGTGTAGATGGGATAAGAATTTGGATCTGTTCGGTTAAATAAAATACGTTAAAGTCCACCTGTGTCTTTTGACTTTGGATAATGTGGTTGCCAGAAAACTTTCAGCTGCGTGTGACTGGCATTATACGAGTCACTTGGACTGTACTGACCTTCTGTGTGGATGACAGGAGGAGGGAGGACAGCGTCTGGGAGTCTTGTGCATGGACGACTGCCAGCACCATGGTCAGCACCATGAACGCTGGGCTTGGTCCTGGCCCGCGAATTGCAGGCCGGTGCTACCATGATGTTGATGGGCAGCCAGGAGGGCTAATTGCACAGGACTTGACCTCCCACAGTCGCTAGCTGGGGGACCTTGGCTTGGTGGCCTGACGGCATTGGGACTCAATTTACCTACCTGTAGGTGGCAGGTAAGTGAGCCTCTTGGTTCTCAGAGAACCCGCCGCACCTGTCTACACTGCAGCCAGACTGCCTGAAGAGCAGAACAGGAGGCGCCTGAGAGGTCAGGAACTCATAAAAAAGGTGAAATGGCCACCAAAGAGCAGGTGATGGGCACCCCAGACCGAGCAGCTTTCCCGCGGCCCTCAAGTCCAGGTGTTAGTGCCTTCCTGTCCTCCGCCGTAGCCTTCTGAGTGGCTGTCACACACAGCACGAGGAGGGAGGTGGTGCCTGTGGGAATGGATCGGAAACCACTGAGCTGTTTTGAGGTGACAGGGCCTAGTATGGAAGAGCAGGAGGCTGGAGACAGCCTCCTGGCTGTGACCGAGGCAGACAAGGTCTAGGAGGCTCACACCTAGAGGCCAGCTGGGCAGTAAAACTGGACACACATGAATAGCCAAGGTCACCAGGATGGTGTAAGTGACATGAAGAAGTTGTGTACTGAGAGAGAGTGACAGCCCTGTGCTAGAGAAGGGCCCAGGGGCAGCTCTGAGGAGGAGGCATTGGACTGGACCAGAGAGTAAGGAGGGCCTTCTGGGTGCGGGGTCAGAGGATGTGCATTCCAGGTAGAGGGAACAGTGGCTGCAAAGGTCTGAGGCAGAAGCCAGCCTGGCGCGTTCCTGTTCACAGGACTGAAAAGCAGGAGGGGGTGGGGGTGGGGGTGGGGCATGGCTACAACAGGCAGGGATTTGAGGGTCCAGGAGAGGTGCCTGGATTTCATCCTGAGTGCGGCGGAATGTCACTGAACCTTTTATGCAGGAGAGTCATGTGATCTGATTTACTGTATAAAGAGATTTAAATATAACAAGTGAAACCTTACAAGCACCAAATGGAACCAGGAGATTTCTTTTAAAGTCTCAAAGTAGAAGACCTTTGTAACTATACCTCAAAACCTAGAAATCAATAAGAAAAATCAGCATTCCAATAGAAAAACTACACAGAGAATGTGAACAATTTTCAAGAAAGAAAAGACAGATGGCCCCCTAAACCTTACTCAAGTGGGAGAAATGCAAATTAAAACTGTTGCTGAGATGCCATTTTTCATGATATTGAGAAAACTGGCAAACCCCCAAAACTCGGGGAATGCATTCTCCTGGTGAGAGTTTGTACTTTATGGACCCTGTCACATGTTTGTGGAAGGTGCATTTGTCATTACCAGCGGTGCTGCTTCTGGGAATTTCCCTGCTTTCTACATGAGAAGTGACAAGTGCGCGGTCACTCATGGACTGGAAACAGCTCTACTGTCCATCAGTAGGGGAGTATTAGGGTCCATCCATCTGTATAGTGTGTGGTAGAACATGCAGCATAGAAAGGAATGAGCAAAGCTGCCACAATGACATCGTCAGTAAAGACAGCAAGCACAGGGTGCATAGGACAGCCTTTTGGGTGGAAGAGGCAGAAATGCAAGTATAATTCCTGCTGCTTGGTTTGCATAAAGAAAGTGGAGGGAGGGGCTTCATTGTGTGAAGAGTTTCAGGGCAGGCCACTGGGGAGAACTGGGAGGCTGGGGGGAGAGGTGGGAGCAAGGCCCCTATAGCTTTGTGTACAGGCATAAACATTTTTTTAAGTTACTGAGCCATGTGAATGGATTTCCCATTCAAAGCATTAAATTGCAAATGTTTTCTCAATGATATCTCAAAAAAGCTGGAAAAATACCAAACCAAAAAGTTTTTAAGATATATTTTAAGTTCTCGCTCTTTGCAAAATGGGGACTAGCCTGGCAGTGGGGCAGAAGGCAGGGCTCAAGGGAAGAAGCAGGTTAGCCACTTGGGAGACAGTTGCGGGAGTCCAGGAGAGGCAATGCGACTTGGACCACGCAGGTGGCAATGGAGATAGAAGGGGGTGAATGAGAGATGTTTTGTTACCAACTAATGTCACCCCAATAAATTTAACAATAAAAATAATAGATTCTAATCCAAAGTGCAGATATGAGAAAGTGTTGCTATGTTCTATGAAAGTAAGTGTATAGCCAGTAAGTCTGCAATTCTATTTTATTTCCTAACTTAATAATTGGTTATCCTATTAATAATATTTAAACAGATATGTTTTTTTGTAAAGCATTAGTAATTGTTAAGCCAAAAGAGTATTGCTGGCTCTTCTGTTTTCTCCCATATGTTTAAAGATGTAAAACAAAATAAAAAACAACTATGACTATTGCATTTTCCATTATTAATAAATGAATAAGTGAATAAAGAGAGATTTTGGAAGTAGGACCCATGGGCCCTACTGATATATTGGATATTATGGGTGCTGGAGAGAAGAGATAATGAATGGCTCCCAGTGTGGAGAGGGCAGGGAGGGCAATGCAGGGCACGTGCCATGGCGGCTCACGACGTATGTCAAGTTCTTGGCCCAGTGCTTGGTACATGACAGACCCCACGCAGTATAACATTTAAATCTCATGACCCATGTTATTAATATAGGAATTCTTACAATGCTTTAAAAAATCAGGGCCACTTAAAAGTAACTTTATTAAACTGCAGTCACATGCCATTGAATAACAAGGACGTGTTCTGAGACATGCGTCTTTAGATGATTTTGTCATTGTGGGAACATCATAGAGTCAGCGTACACAAGCCTAGATGGTATATAGCCTAGGACATGCCTGGGCTGTATGGTATCGACTGTTGTAGGCAGGAAACATAATTTTCCCTCTACCCACTGGGTTCTCAGCTGAGATAGCCCTGTAATAAATGACAGATTCGCAGGAGAAAAACAAACAAAGTTTTAATAACATGTTTACCTTCTGTACACGTGGGAGAGAGCCAGGAACACTGGGTAACTGGCCAAAATGGCAGAAGCCAGCGCCTTCAGTACCATCTTCAGTGGAAGGGTGGGGGAGTCATGCTAGAGGGGGGTCACCAGTAAAAGCAGTCAAAAAGGGTCAGGTTGTTACGCAGATTTCTGCCATGAGGAGAGTTTCTAGAGGTAAGGGCACCCCCTCTTCCTGGTCTGCACATGGAGATTTTCCCCACCAATGTAAATGTCCTCTACAAAGTTAACTTCTACTTGGTTTTTAGAGCTTCTTAAAATTAACCAGCCTAAAATAATCCTTATGCCAAAGAGACGTACTTTGGTGACAAATTCTGTTGCCTTATCGCTCCTGGCTACAAATCTGTGCAGCATGTCCCTGTACTGATAGTGCAGGCAGTTGTAACACAATGGTAAGTATTTGTGTAATCATTGTGTTCCGAGGTCACGAGGGCTACAGAGTGTCCACACAACATCTAAACCTCTAGAGAATTTTTATTTGAGCTAAACTGACAACATGCCGAAACGTAAGGTCTCAAATGCTCTGGAGAATGGCAGTATTGCTGTTCTTTTTGCACATTTGGAATTAAGGAGAGACTATAAAGAAGGTGGAGGTGGAGAAAGCAAGGTACAGGCAGTTAGCAGGCTGATGTGTTCCCCTGAGGGTGGTTACGCTTCTGAGGGGTCTGGCAAAGGGGATCACTCTGGCATCTCCAAGGTGTGTTAGTCTCCATGGCATGAGAACAATGGATCCAGACAAAGATCAGCCTTTTATTAGGGAGGTTACATGCCCAGGGCCTCACTGCCCACCGTGACCTGCCCAGTTAGGAATTTATAATCAGATCACTCGGTGAGGTCACTTTTGGTCACAGAGCTTTGTCAGATTTATTACAGAGCCCTTTCTGTTCACAGAAGTCACAAGGCATAGGAATTTTTGGCTCCATTTATAATGTTAAGGGACAGTTGTCCTACTGGGTCCTTTGTTAGACAAAACATTTTATGCAGTGCATGACTTGTATATGTGTGTTTTCTCGTGTGTGTTTGCTTTCTCCTAACACAACCTATTTTTGCTTATGTTAAAGAGAAAACTACAGGCTCCAAATGGCATCACTCATGCTAAAAGCCCTTGACACCAAACCTAGATTTTATATTTGCTCTCACTGTAGTGAGAAACAATCTTCATCAACCAGCCTGGAACTTTCTAGCCAGCACCCAGGAAAACGGCAATCTGCATGATAAAAGCTCTTTTTCTCCCCCACCTCCCAAAGATGCCCCAGCCTAAAAGAACCCTTTTCTTTTGTTGGTAGCGCTCTTGCCTGACCTTTCTACTAAAAACCTTCTCATTCAGTCCTCCTAGTAGTCTGAGGGGGGTTGCGGGGGGTGCTGTTATGCCCCTTTATCAGCTAAAGAAACCTCAGCTCAGAGCCTGCTGGGATGGCCCAGGGAC
This sequence comes from Craseonycteris thonglongyai, assembly GCA_004027555.1. NCBI lineage: Eukaryota > Metazoa > Chordata > Mammalia > Chiroptera > Craseonycteridae > Craseonycteris > Craseonycteris thonglongyai. Next base: position 171,265 of record PVKE010000222.1, on the reverse strand, counting down.
CATGGCAACTCCTGTCTGCCTGACGCCTAACAGCTGTGCCAGACCTGCCTCCTCTCAGGGACGTGGGGGTAGCTGAGGAAGTTCAGGGGCTTCAAGCCTGCGTGACTTCCTCTCCTGAGTCATTCGCTGACTGCAGGGTGTGGATTAAGGAGGGTGATCTGGTCCGTTACCCTCTGAGGGCTTTGCGTTGGCAGCTTCCCCCTGGTCCCCAGCAGGGTTTTGTTTTGATGGGTTTAATCTGGAGCGGATTTATTCAGCTGGGCATGTCTGGGAAGTACCTCTGCTGCATAAATCTAAGGGCGGTATCTTAACATACATCACAGCCAGTTACGGAGCTGAGAGGAATGCACCTTCCCCAGTGCCCGTGGGGTTCTTTTTGGTGAGGGGACGAATACTTGTTATCCTGGGGGGCTCCATCATTGCGCTGTGCAGGAGCCCAGAGAACCAATGGCCTGGGCTCTGAAATGCCCTGGGCTCCCGTGACGCAGGATCAAGTCTCCGTGCTGCCTACAGGTCCACCAAGGCCTGGAGAGTGGCTTGTGGCTCCTTTCCTCCCCCTGCCGCCCACCTCACCCATTTGCTCCCAGTTACACAGACTTAGTGGGGCTGGTTTACAGCCCCTGAGCCCCCATTACCCACAGAGCCCGGGCTGCCCGCACTGCGGTGCCCTGTCCCTCCCCCAACGCTCCTTTTCTTCCTGCCACTCTTCTGCCGGCTCATTAAAGACTAGGCCCCTCCACCCAGACTCAGGCTCAAGGAAACCCTGTAGCCCACGGGTGTCCCACCTGCTGGCTTCCCTGGGCCACTGTGGAAGAATTGTCCTGGGCCACACATAAAATACACTCCCAGGCGGAAGCCGGGATGGCTCACCCGGTTAAGTGCTCCATATGCTGAGCTGGGGTGTGGCCCCCAGTTCAGTTCTTGCCGGGGCCTATGTGGGAGGCTCCCGGCCCAGTTCCTGCCCTGCACAGCCTGGTGCCCGCCTGTGGAGTGAAACTATATGGAAAACTAATGCTGTCAACTATGGAGACTGCTCTGGGCCCTCCCCTTTCCCTCTGTCTCTCTCTGTCTGTCTCTCTCTCTATCAAAAAACAATAAAAATAGGGGAAGCCTGGATGACTCAGTGGGTTAAGCGCTCACTTTGCAGCGCCGGGGACCCAGTATTGAATCCCAACCCAGGATCGAATCCCAGCCCCGACCCGTGCGGACCCATATGCTGAACTGGGGAGTTCCCCCAGTTCAGTTCTCTCTGTGTCTCTGTATCTCTCTCTCTCTCTCTCTCTCTCTCTCTCTCTCTCTCTCTCTCTGTCAAAAACAATTTAAAAAAATTCTTAAAAATAAAGAAAAACAATAAAGATAAATCTTAAAAAAAAAATACACTCAGTAGTGATCGTTGATGAGCTAAAACAAAATCACAAAAACTCCCATAAAGTTTTAAGAAAGTGTATGCATTCAGTTGGCCTGCATTCAAAGCCATCCTGGAGGCCGCAGGTGTGACAAGTGCTCTAGGCCCTCCTGCCTTCCTCGGGGGTGACCCCGAGCCTGGAAGAAACACGTGTTGGCTGTGTGTGTAACTCGGGGAAACGTCCCCCCAGTAGAATGTGCCTGCTTCGTGGGGTTTGCATGGGGATGCTCCGGACACGAGGGACGGGGCTGTTTTTCCTTCTTGTGGCGGCTGAGCCAAGAGCGGGCCTCAGGGGGCCTCAAGGAGCCTCAGGGGGCCTCGGGGAGCCTCAGGGGGCCTCAGGGAGCAGGCTCTGCCCGTCCAGGCGAACCACGCTGGGCGTTTGGCTGCTTTTAGTGGTCTTTGCAGCCACCCAAGTGAGGGCTCTTTGCACTTGGCCCGCCGGCCTCCTTGATATGCACGGCTCGCTTTGAAGTCACAGGGAGCTCAGAGGAAGTCCCTGGGGTGGGAACAGCACCCCAGAAGGACAAGTGTGATGGGGGTGGGGGGACGACCTGAGGTCCTGGGGGAGAGCCCCCTCCATGGAGACTCCCCAGCACTGCTGGTTCCCAAACATCACCTTCTGTTCTGGGAACCCCTGGGTGGTGGGGGGTAGGAGCGGGGTGGGCAGCTCTCCACTCTATTGTCATGGACATCCTGTGGTCACAGCTGCCCTCAGACCACAATAGCAGTTGTCATTGACTGAGGGGGGCCTGTCACGTCCCAGGCAGGTGCCTGAGTTCACCCGATTCCTTCACAACCAGCCATGAGGTTGGGGGTTTCGGCCCTGTTTCAAAGTGGGGTCAAAGTGGGGACAGAGGCGCAGAGGTTCAGGGACTGGCAGAAGTAGAAGTGGCTGAGCCAGGATCTACCCCCGGACCCGCGTCACTCCAGAGCCCCGGTCTCCCCACAGTACCGCCCGGCCTCTTGTTGGTTCACTCACACGCCGCACACCCATTTATTGAGCGCTTCTGCTGTGAGCTCGGCGGGGAGCTGGGCACTGGAAGCCCTGCCCCCCGGAGACCCGCGCCAATGGCCCTCGGAACGGCCCCTGTGGCTGCAGAGGCCGGGCGATGGGGAGCCGGGGCCGGGGGGCGTGGCCTCCCAAATCCAGCGATGCGACAGCTGTGGTCTGGAGGTGTCACCTGGGCCAGGAGTGTCCCAGACGGGAGGACAGGAGGCCCGGGCTTCCGAGGCCGCGCTGGCTCCGCCCCTCGTCACTCCAGGGCAGCTTGGCCCCTTGGAGCTGCTGGGGACGGTGCTGGGCGGGCGTGGTCCTGGGGCATCTGTAACTGGCCTGCACCCCCTCCTCAGGCCCTTTATTGGAGCCCAGCCCTGGGCCGTTGGACTCCCCAAGGGGAGCCGTTCAGAGGCCGGGCCGGGCACAGCGGGGGCTGCGAGGGCTGGCGGGGCAGCCCGCACAAAGGAGGCATCTGCATGTGAAAGGCAGGCCGGCGTTTACTGCATCCTGTCTCGGCCACTAAAGCCCATCTGCTGGGCCCGGCCTGGCCACCCTTTTGGGGGCCGGAAGGAAGCAGGCTTTACCCCGGCCCAGGGCAGCCTCATAAAGCAATTCCCACACCCACAGCCCGTCCTTCCAGGGGGGCCTGCCAGTGCTCACCGGAAGCCCGGGACCCCGTTGAAACACAGGCACCTCCTACAGATCTCAGAGCAGACAGAGGGACAGGGTCCATGGAACCTTGTCTGTCGTCTGTCCAGCCTGTAGACTTTAGGACCAACTCCCTCCTCAATGCTGGGCCCTAGGGACACCGGAGTGGCATTAATAGTAACAGCTACTAGGGACCATGGGCGGCTAGAAGCCTCGCTGCCTTGCCTGTCTCATCCCCCTGCGTGCAGCTCAGCACCTGCCAGAGGGGCCCCTTAAGGATACTGGAGGGGCCGGGCACTTGTTTGACTTTGTTTAGGCCAACAGGAGCCTTCCTGAGTCAGCCCGGACCTTGGCCGAGGGCTGTTTATTGAGAATGTCCTGTCCTGTCCTGCGACTGGGGCTGCCGTTCACTGTGGGGGTGAACCGCAGTCTTCCGAGATGGGAGCGCCCGCGAGGGCAGCGCTCGCCTCCTGCTGCGTGTTCACGTTTCATAACAGCGTCTCCTGGTTGAGCTTCACAGGTCAGGTGGCCTCGTTGCAAACAGCCCCCTAGTACGTGAATATATGGCGTTCAGAGGCCAAGTCCTTGTCACTGAGCCCATCCCAGTCATCCCCCTGGGGACATGGTGGGTCCTTTCATACCCTTCCCTCTGTATCTCCCCAAAAGCACCGGGAATTTTAAGATGCGGCCCCTCCCTTTCCTGATTCTGGTCCAGTCCCAGGGGGTCCCCATCACACCCTCCACCTCCCCGGTCCCAACCTCCTCAGGCAGCCCTGATGCTCAGAGAATGTGTTTTCTTAGGTCCCAGGTCCCAGGAGGTCCCCTGCAGATCCCGACTCGGGTTCCAAACTCTTATGTGGCCTCAGAGCCTTTATCCCCGCATGAAATCTGGGTAGGAGCCCCAAATTAAAAAAGAACTCAAGGGGAGGCTGAGTACTTTCCTTGCAACCGTGAGGTCTGGGGATCGAGTCCTGACCCCGGCCCGTGCAAACCCACGTGCTGAACTGCGGTGCACGTGGTAACCGCCAAGAGGGCGGCAAAGATTCTCACCTCCCAGGAGGGAGGCCCCCCAGTTCGGTTCCATCCCGCGTGGTCCCACATCCACCTGTGTGGAATGGAACTATGTCAAAAAACTAATGATGTGCCACGGTGGAGACTGTACTGGACCCTCCCCCTTCTCTATGTCTCTCTCTCTCACCTTCTCTCAGACAACAAAATAAATCTTTTAAAAAAATAAGGAAAGAATGTGAAAGAACCGTGTCTGAATAGTGTAGATTTTTATTGTGCAAATCCGTAACGCTGGTTGTGAGGACGGTCCGTGAAAACGGTGGAAGTGTTTTGATGAGTGACAGCGCTGAAGCCTGGCACAGTAGACGCACACACGGGTCAGATGCTCGTAACTTCTGTGTGTGGCTGGAAACCCCCTGCGCCTCCACCAGGCGAGGGTGCGGGAACGGGTCGCGGTTTGTGCAGACCAGGATATCGCGCGGCCGTTACGAAGGATGAGGGAGCTGTTTAGCTTGAGGCTCGTTTCTATGACGTGAATGCTGTGCGTAGTAAGTGAAAAAGTCACAGAATGATGTGTCTGAAATACGTTTCGTTGTTGTTCAAAAAGATACAGGAGACACATCCCCCCGCATGCACCTGGGGTGTCGTGATGACAGAATCGGCGTGTGAGGCTGGGTCAAGGCACCCAGGTCAGGCCAGGAGCCGGTCCTCGGGTTCTGCTCTCCGTCTCGGTGCGCGGTGCTAACCCCACGGTAATCAAGGCAGCCCGGGTGGCGTGCTGGGGCAGAATGAATGGTTTCCCCCCGACGACGCTGCCTCTGGTAGGAAGCGCCGGGTGACGAGGAGGCGAGCGTGGCCCGGGTTACTCATGAAGCTCACAGACGGGGTTGTGACCCTCGGCGCCCCAAGGCTGTTCAGAGAAGCCATATCGGCAAAGCCGAGGGTGGGCCCTGCCCGTGGTGGGTGTGCAGGACAATTCCCCATGAGCCGGAGCTGGCGGGAGGCTGTCCCCTGAGGAAGGACGAGGGGGCGGGCCGGGGCTCTCCCCTGGGCAAGGGCTGCCCCTCACCTGTCGCCTAGAAAGCAGGAGGTGCCAGCCCCTGGGGGCCTGGGTTTGAGTCTGGCCCTGCCCTGTGGTTGGGAAGTGGTCCTTGGCAAGTTCCTTAGCCTTTTTGTGCCTCAGTTTCCCACCTGTAACACCGTCCTCAAGTGTAAGAGTTGAGTGAGATACTGTTCATTAAACCAACATTTTGCTCGTTGCACTTCCAAGAGCTAAAGGAGCGTCTTGTTGCCTGCAAGGCAGAGACGGTAAGCGGCGGTCGTTTTACAATGAGAGTCTTCCAGGCGTTGACCTTGGTGCGCGGTCAGAACAAGACCGCTCAGCTCTGCTGGTGGCTGGGAGTGCTCACGTTTGTGTCATTTCCACAAACATGGAAGGGTTTTCGTTCAGGCTGTGCGCCTGGGGGAGGCGCTCGGCCCCTCCAAACCCCAGGTCGTCCTCCTCATAAACGGGAATATTGGCCCATTGCTCAGATTGTCTCGAGGACACTGTGAACGTGTGGGTAATGCATGGAGACGGGTGGGGGTGGGGTTGCATTGGTCACTGGGAGCTGCAGGAGCTGTGGGCGGGCTGTCTGTGTCCTGGCTGCTCCAGGGATGTCCTCCAGGACCTGTCACCCTGGGTTTGGCCCCGGCTCCCTTTGCTGAATTGAAGGCTCTTTCTTAACAGTGGCCCTGGGCGATGCTCCCTGGACTCCCTCACCTGCTGGCTCTTCCTGCTGTCCCCTGGCATCTGGCTTCCTATCAGACTACTTGTCCCAGCACCCTGCACCAGGCTTGTCAGGGGTGTGGTTGCCCGTCACCACCGTCACCGCCATTCGTTGAATATTTGCAACGTGCCAGGTGCTTCTCATTTGGCTTTTCAAATACAGTCTCCATGACAGCCCTGTTCGGTGGCTGCTGTTAGTGACCCATTTTACAGATGTGGAACCTGAGGCTGGAGAGGACTAGATGACAAGCCTTCGTCACACAGAGGTGGCGGAGGTGCTGTGGTGCGTCTGCTTCCCCAGCCAGGCTCCTTCCCCTGGGAATGCCTGCCCTCTGTGCCCTGCATCTCTGGCACCGGTCCTGCCGTGACAGTGCTCAGTGAGGACTGGCTGACTTTCCTGGGTCTGCGAGTGGTCCAAAGAGCCCACGGCTCCCTGAGACGAGCCCTCAGGCGCCTCTGTCCCTCTGGGCTTCAGTTGCCTCCACTGTGAAAGGAGCACGAGGTTGGATGATCTCCAAGTTCTCCTCCAGCTCCTAGATTTCCTGCACTTGGTTCTGATCGTGTTTAATAATGAATAGTAAATTGATGTTTGTGAGCTCAGCGTGGCCTTTGATCTGGGCTCTGAGGCTCAGGCAGCTCAGGGAGAGAACACACTGGTGACAGGTGAGGCGTCACGGGCTTGGGGAAGGTGTGCTCCGTGTTTCCTAAGGGCCCTGGCTTGCGGGCCTGCTCGATGTCTATTTGACCTCATCGCTGTGCCCCTGAGGTCACTGGCTAGCTGGCCTGGGCTCAGAGGCCCCTCCAGGGCTCGGCCACGTGCGTCACCACCGCCCGTGCCCTCTCTCTTCTCGCTGCCTAGACTTTGGACTCGGTTTTTTGCCTGGACTCTGCCGACATATTCTGCCCAGCCAAGTGTCAGATACAGAGTGGGGAGGGACCCACGGGGCGTGTGAACAGCTGGCTGTCCATCAGCTTTGCGGAGGAGTCTACGGGTGGGTCGTGGGAAACGTGGGGAGGGATGGCAGGCTCAGCTAGAGCTCCTGGCAGAGATCACTTAGGTGCCCCTTGTGTTCTCGGCCCCTTAATGTTGCCAGCGCGACGGAGGCTCCAGGTTCATCCTCAGGGCCCAGCCCTGGACAGCTGAATGCTGCCGTTCCCCCATTTCATGGCTGGGTCTCAAGGACCCCAAGTCAGGCCCATGGATTGCCCAGCCAAGGGCATGTGCGACACATGTGCAGGTGCAGGTGCAGGACCCCCGCTGGGAAGCCACATCCCACTCCCAGGAGGACACAAGCCCTTCTGTTGCTCTTCCAGCCACAGGGTGGCGGCTCCCAGAGCTGACGCCCATTGAGACGCGCGGGGACCTGACCGGGTCCCTCCCAGAGTCCACGTGTGCCTGGGTGACCACTTTTCTTTGGCAAAAGCCAGCCCTGCTCCGTTCGTGGGCTCCTCTTGGACCTCCTGTTCTAAAAACGTGTCTTAGAACAAGTGAACAGGTTGAATTCTCCAGGTGTGTGTTTTCAGACTCTGCAGCCGAGGACCTCTGGGTCAGACGGGCTTAGGCTGCCCAGGCTTGGGGCGCCCCATGGGCTCCCCTCGGCTCAGTGGCGGACTCGGCACCCGGTGTTGGGGTGCCAGGTGCGGTGAATAACACACCTGCAGGAGCCTGAGCCGGAGGCGGAAGCCGAGGAAGGATGTCTGAAGGCGATGCCAAGAGCAGCCGCCTGGGCTGGGAAGCAGATCAAGCTTTGCCCAGTGGGGAAGTCGGGGCAGGGCCTCCCCGGAGGGAGGGGCCTGTGAACCAGGCCTGGAGGATGCGCAGGACTTGGCTGTAGGAGAGGGGAAGGCAGACTCAGGGTCACCTGAAGGTGACAGATTCCTGCAGGCGGGGGTGGGGACTGAGCCGGCCCAGCTGGGACCCTGGTCTTGGGCAGCCTCCCCAACCTCTGCCCAGCCTCCCCTCTGGCCCCTCTGTGGGGAGCGGAGAGGGCAGCAGGCTGGGGAGCTGTGCCAAGGTCACTCAGGATGTCCAGTAATCGTCCCCGGCTCTACCTGCTCCTGAACGGTAATGAGAGGGTTTCCATTATGTTCGGGTGAGCGCCCCTGGCAGCTGCCGACAGCCAGCAGATGTGTGAGGTCCGGGGTGATTTGCAAGGGGCTGGTTCATGTGATGCACAGTAATTGCACCAGGCGACGGCGTTGTCACTCAAAGGTTGTCCTGGCCTGCCGGGATGAGGTAAAGGTCAGTTCAAAGATCCCGGGCGGCCGCAGGGAGTGGGGGTAAATCCACAAGGTTCCTGGGGAGGGGGTAGTGGGTGGAGCTGATGGCTGTGGTCCAGAGGGACCCTCTGTTCAGAAACCCCCATGGGACTGCGGGGGCTGGGGGGTGCTGTGGTAGGTCCCCGTCCTCAGGATTCTGGGTTATTGGGAGATGGTATAACCCCAGCTGTCCTGGAGCAGGTGCTGAAGTCGCTTGAGTTCACATCTCTGGGGGGCCCTTGCAGGCTGTGCTGTGGCCCCAAAGCTGCCCCTGACTTGCACTTTCCTGCCCTTCTGAATATTTATGTGCCAGGCCTCCCAAGGCCAAGTCTGTGACACCTGAGAGCAAGTCTCCCTAAGAGATGCCGGGGATTTCTTTTCCTGGCCATCGTGGTCTGTTTGGGCCACCCTAACACAATACCACCGACTAAGGATGCACATCCGAGGCCAAGGTGCCAGCAGGGTCGGTCTCTTCCGGGCTTGTAGGTGGCCACCTTCTTGCTCTGACCTCACGTGGCCTCTTCTTTGTGCACGCAGAACAAGACCTCTGGTTCTCCTCTTATAGCGACACCAATCCTGCCATATCGCAACCCCACCCTCGTGACCGCACTTGACATAAGTCAGTCGGTAGCGCTCACTGGGGATTCAGGACCTGACCTTCAGGGCCCACCCATCATCCCGGGCTTTCTGTCCACAGGTGCACCTCATGCACACTCGTTCCCAACTGTACAGGGTCTTCCAGTGGGAAGAGCTGGGCCTGGGTTCCTGGGCCTTGCCCGGCACGTGCTTCCTTCCGTAGCTGTCACCAGCTGTCGGTTTTGCTGCTTACAAGCCACGTGACCTCCCAGAGCCTCCGTTTTCTCATCTCTAGAATGGGGATAGCAGCGCTCATTGGCTCGTTGACTCCATCTGCATATCCTCAGTGACCAGCACCTGTGCGCCAGGCACCTGGCCCTGGGGATATATGTAGGGAACACAAACCATGCGTCTCTGTCCTCGGGGAGAAGACGAAGTCACCTCACAGATACTGTGCCCAAAGTAAGGCTCAGGGTGACGTATTCACGCCTCACCATTTTAACAGTGATAATGACCACTGTTGTTATTGTCAGTAACTAAGAACAATGGAGAAAGGACCTAGAACTGATCCCAAGTGGGCGGGAAGCATGTTTGGTGACCCATCCAGGGGCACAAATGGACAGGCCCACAGGGAGGGGACCTCCCCAAGCATCTCCTACCAGATTCTTCAGGCCCTGACTTAATCCCAAACTGTATCTTTAATTTTAAAACCAATGTTTCAGATGAACTTCGGTTGGTATTGCAAAGGAGACCAGTGGCTGAAGTATCCCGAAGTGGGTCTGTTATGTACTCGTTTTTTTCGTCGGCATCTGAAGTTGCATTTGAAACAGCAGATGTGAGCCACTGTCATCTCACTGTCACACCGATTGTTCACTGTTCTGAGAAGGTCACATCATAATTCATTAGCAATAATCGGTCCCCCCGGCATCGCCTATACTTCTTCACTCAACTGCTCCATTAACTTGGGTGCGAATCACACGCTCTGGGCGCCAATCAATGAAGATCTGTCCGCAATGTACAAGGTGATGCTATTAGTTACAATAAGTGACTGCCTAATTAGAAATACAAAAGCTGTCTTTATGAAGGGCAATTAACCACTAAGCCTAATTGATAATTCATAACCCTCTGATTAGGAAAGACAAATACTAAGAAAGGGCTGACTTACCTGGGCCATCGATGAAGACACGAGCAGCCTCCTGGTCCCTGTTCGCTCTGTGTCAGTAAATCTGCAGGTTTCTTCCCCAGTTGCACCTGTCGGCTCCAGTGGGAGGCCCATAGGAATGTGGGACTGAGCCCTGCCTGTTTTTGTCAGGGCCTATGGGGGGTGGTAGGCCTGGCAAGCCCTCCGGGAGGCAGCAGGTGTGGTCGTCATGGTCATAAGAAAGGGCCCCTCTCACGGGCCATCGTTTGGACTTGGCCTTGGTCAGTCACTTGGCAAGTGCTTGTTGGGGGCTTATGAGCCAAGCTCATGCGTGGAGCAGTGGGGATGCTGAGGAGAACCAAGCAGACCCCCTTCCTGACCTGCTGGTGACACCTAAGTGACAGTGATGAGAAGACACCTCTCAGCTTGGTCACTTGGCCTTTGCCCTTTGGGGGAAATACGGATCCAGAGTTCATTGGGCATGTGTAGCTCAAAGGCAAAGTGCATGCACTAATTACTATGGAAAGGCACAGAGAAATTGCTAGAAACCATCCGAGGTGACCTCTAGCCAGGCTGAGCGGGATGGAGTGGTGGAGGGAGGTGCAGAGCGGGTCCCTGAGGAGGGAAAATGGACACTTGTGGAGAGGCAGCATGTCCCAGGTGCAGGGGGTGGGACAGGTCAGGGTGGGCGCAGCAGAGATGTGTCCCAGGCACAGGGAGGGGACATGTCCTGGTGGAAAGAGGCATGGGCAAAGCTCGGGTGGGAGCCTGGAGCCCCAGGTGTGCCAGGCTGAGGGAGATGCAAAGGCGGCCTGGTGGGGCCCCCACAAAGGCTCTGCTCCAGATCAGAAGTCCCAGCCTGGACACTGTGGGGTTGGTGAAGGCCCACCTCAGGGACCTCGGGGACCTGGCCTGCTCTAGTGACCTAATTGCCCTTGGAGGAGCTTCTGTCAGTCCCCCTCTCCAGGAGACCCCACACTCCTCCTGGTAACAGCACCTCCACCTGTCGTTCCCACCTCCAGACTGAAGCGGTCCCGGCTGAAGGTGAGGTTCTGCACCAACGAGTCGCAGAAGTCCCGCGGGAAGCTGGTAGGGCTGCTCCAGCGGCTGGGCTTCGACGTCTCCGAGGGCGACGTGACGGCCCCGGCCCCGGCCGCCTGCCTGGTCCTGAGGGAGCGAGGCCTTCGGCCGCACCTGCTTGTGCACGATGGTAGGCCTGCCGGCCCGGGACCTGGAGCGGGGAGGGTGCCCCCTTTCACGTGGGGGCTGGGGGAGGGCATCCCTCTCACCTGGCCTAAACCACTGGGAAGAACACAGAGGAGGTAAGACCTGACCTCGCCACCAGCACTCATGGACTTGTGGGTGGAAACCTCATGGGCCCTGTCCATCCCCAGCTCTGTCCACCCCTCAGCCCCCTCCATCCCCCAACCCCCTCCATCCCCCGGCCCTGTCCACCCCCCAGCCACACACCAGTGTCCTTAGAGGTGGGTTCCAGATGGCTTCTCATAGGAAAACCCTCAGCTGTCTTTCTTTGATCAAGGATGAACCAGGAGGGCAGGAAATTGCCAAGGGAGCAAAATTCTAGCTTCTGGTGTGTGTGGGGGGTGGGTAGGAGGTGGGAGGGATGGGGGGGTGGAATGGAGGAAGGAGAGGATGAAGAGTAGATTGAGGTCCAGGCATTTCTAATGTCTGGCACCCGTAGCCTGAACTACCTTTTTGGGAACCAGCCCTGCTCTGGTGAATGGCACAAGGTTTACATCCGGATATTAGTCCAAATGCAAGAAAAGAGCTACTTCAACCCTCCGTGAGGCATTTTCTGGAATGCAGGGAAAGGACAGTATTGTCTAGTGACTTCTGAATATTTCTGCAGGGACAGGAGCCGTGCGTCAGAATTCAGGACACTTCTGTCGTAGCACTGAGCCTTCTTCCTTCCTCTCTTCCTCTGCACTAGACATTCTTATGTGCAAGCCGCTGACAGGGGCAGGCGCACTCTTCTGCACCCCGGCAGGAGTGGGGGCCCCCAGAGGTGGAGATGCTCCCCCAATGGCCTCAGCAGCCTCAGATCCTTAGCCCTGGTGCCCACTGAAAGGCACATGCCTGGCCTTTAGAAACCATGTCCCTCAGAATCCATCCTCTGTGAGCTACAGTCCCTGCCAGTGTCTTTAGAACAAGTCTTCAAAGGCACAGAGTGACTTAGGGAAGAAGATGCCCTTCCCCTGGGGAAAGGGGGTGTGGGGGTGGAGCAGGCAGAGAGGACTGTGTGCCTGTCAGGGGCATCTGTCCCTGAGTGAAATAAGCAGATAGCAGGGCCCACCCTCAGCTGTCACCCTGCGTCCGGGGATTCTATAAATGTACCAATTTTCAGACTTGAATCTGTTCAAGTTTTATTATTGATGACTTTGCCCCCTGCAATATTTTATTACGAAAAATTTCAAGCATACGGCAAAGCTGAAAGAATATCTGTATCAAAGAACATCACCTCAATTTTACCAATGACATTTTACTGTTTTTTGCATTATACTCATATATCTACCCATCCCTCCATCCGTCAACCCACAGTACCTTTTTGATGCATTTTGAAGTAAATTGCAGACGTTGGTACACTTCCCCAGAACATTTCGGCTCGCCCCTCGCTAGTGGTCATATATGTGTGTGGCTTTTTTGATATAAAATTTATGTCCAAAGGAACACCAATACCTGAAGCAGACTTTCACTAAGTTTTGACAAGTGCATGCATCTGTGCGACCGAAACTTCAGTCAAGATCTGCACTTCGCCCTCACCCTGAATGCTCCCCTGTACCCTTCCCAATCAGCACCCTCTTCTGCGTAAAGGCACCCACGTTTTGATTTTTCTCCATTCTAAATAAGTCTGGCTCATCTAGAGTTTCGTGTACATGGAATCATACAACATTTAGTTGGGTTGGAGGTCCCCACGACCACCCTCAGGCTTGATGATTTGCCAGAAGGACTCACAGGGCTGACAAAAGCTGTCGCGGTTTTGGCTGCAGTTTGTCACGGTGAAGGAATAGATTAAACTCAGCAAAGGGAAGAGACATCCCGGACGAACTCCTGGAAAATCCAGGCGTGACCTTCCAGTTGTCCCCTCCAGTGGAGTTGCGCCCAGACGTGCTTAATTCCCCGGCAGTGATGTGTGACAGGGCGTGCCCAGTGTCACCACCCAGAGAAGCTTGCTGGAGCCTTGTGTCCGAGGTTTGGATTAGGGGTCAGTGAGGCAGGTCAGTGCCCCGTGACTGACCTTGGCTACTCAGTCTCACCCCACCCCCAGGTGTCAGCCTGGCTCAGGGCCCAGGGAACTCCTCGCAGCAGGATGTTCCAAGCGCTGATCTCCCGTGGGGATACGTGGGGTTTGAACAGCCCAGCCTGCTGGTGCTGGGCTCACCCTTCTGTTCACAGCGGCCTCGTGGCTAAGGCTTCTTCCACCCCACACACTGGTTGTTTCGTCCATGTGGAGTGCCCGTCAGTAAGGGTTTCCTTTCTCCTGCAGTGGTGGTCACTGAGTGGCTGTCCCACGGTCCCCTGCGGGTGGACACCCAGCTTGTTTCTGTTATAGGTGGCTGTAATGAACGTTCCTGTACCGTCCTTTTAGGCAAATGCCTAGGAGCGGGCTTGCTGGGACACAGGGCAGGTGTACGAGGGCCCCCGCCCCCTGGGAGCCCCCTTGTTCTCCATCCCTCCTGGCACCGACAGCGGCTTCCTGTCCTCACTGACACCTGGTGCTATCGGTCTTTTTAATTCTTGCCGTCCTGATAGGTATGAAGGGGTGTCTTCAATGTTTTTCATGCAGGAAGGTCGACATCTAATAGACGAGAGAATGTTTCCTCCAGGCACTGAAGAAAGGAGTTCAGTGGCTCCTTTTTTTTTTTTTTAAGATTTATTTTATTGATTTTTGACAGAGAGAAACAGAGACAGAGACAGAGAGAAGGGGGAGGGCCCAGAACAGTCTCCATAGTTGACATTAGTTTTCCATATAGTTTCACTCCACAGGTGGGCACAGGGCTGCGCAGGGCAGGAACTGGGCCGGGAGCTTTCTAGGGGCACACCCCAGCTCAGCACGTGGCCGGGCCCGGGATTCGATCCTTGGTCCCCGGGGCTTCAAAGCGAGCGCTTAACCCGCTGAGCCATCCCAGCTTCCCCTCATGGCTCCTTTTATCCTTACCGCTTCCCCCCATTTTGATTTAAAGTGGAGGAGGGCACAGGACACGGGGGTGGGCTCCCTGAGGGGCTATGGTGACCCGGGCCCATGCACCTGCGTGTGCTTCTCCTCAAGACGGACACATGTTCCTGCTGTCCTGTCTAGTGGGGTTTGGCTGACACATGTGGACGGTTCTTACAGCATCTATGGGGGCCAACAGAGCCAACTCTTTTGAGGTTGCAAGCTGCCTCACCTCATCTGGCGTCTAGGAATCTTGTCCTCCAGCCGGGTTCCCCCTCTTAGTGGCAAAGCGGTGGGTGTCCTTCCTGTGGCATTGAACGGAGAGCACTCCATGTGATGTTGTGCAGGGGTGTGCAGGTCTTCCTCCTGCCCAGCCCGCTGAATGTGAGGAGCTGGAATTACTTCATGTATGAAATAGGACAAACACCCCTTCCTTGCCTGCCCCCCGTGGCAGTTGTGGGGGTCTGGAAGAGACAGTGCATCCGGGAAGGGGAGACAGGCAGTTGGGGCACACAGGTGTCCAGGTGGGAGGTGGGAGGTGGCTCACATCGCCTTGGGCTTTATCCCTCTTTCTCTCTTTGCAGAAGTCCGCTCAGAGTTTGATCAGATTGACACATCCAACCCAAACTGTGTGGTAATTGCAGATGCAGGAGAAGAATTTTCTTATCAGAACATGAATAAAGCCTTCCAGGTGCTCATGGGCCTGGACGAGCCTGTGCTCATATCCCTGGGGAAAGGGTAAGTTGGCTCTGGGGACAGTCACTTCGGGCTGCTTTGCGGATGCTCCCTGTGCGGGTCTGTGACTTACAGAACCCAGTAGAGAAGGATGCAGAAAAGTGGGCATGGGGTGGGCGTGGGGTGACTTCCTTTTCTCTCCTTTCCCTTTTCTTCCTTTTTCTCTTCATTTCTTTCTCCCTTCCTCTTAATAACTTTTTGAGGAAGTTAGAAACCTCAGGAGCTGGTTGGTCAAGCTTCCATGCGGGCTCCGGGCTGGGACACCCCTTGAAATTCTCAGACAAGTGTTGATCACCCCAAGTTTAGAGCAAAAGAGGGGAAGGTACATCTGCACAGGACACAATAGAAGGCATGTCATCTCTTTTTTTTTTTTTTAAGCATGTTGGTCTTTTTCTTAACGTCTTTTACCACTGAGATGTCACATGTTCGTTTAAAAAAACGAGAGGGGATACAGATGAGCAGGAAGAAGAAAATGAAAGGTATTTTCAGTCCTGTTGCACAAGGAAAACAGCTGCCAGCATTTTGGGAGTCCTTCCTAGCAGTTTCCTGTGCAGATAGATCATCGCAAATGGATGCATTCACTTCGGCATCAAACCTGAGCTATTTGTCGCCCGTGTTTAGTGTTCAACAAGCAATGTGTTGGGAAGAACTCTCCCTGCACTACGCAGCTGCCTCGGTGTTGTGTTTGCTCCTCGTGTGGATATTCTGTGGTATTTGTAATTGGCACCTACCAATGGACACGGAGGTTGTTTCTGGTTTCCTACCACAGTCAGCCTGTGATGAACATCTTTGTGCATTTCAGGGGATGTGTATCTTTGAGGTTGTTGATGCAGGTCACCAGTTTGCTTTTCAGAAAGCTGTGTGGATTGAGTCTGTCCGCAGCAGAAGCAGCACCAGGAGTTTAGAATCCCTGGCTCTTCACATTACAAGGACACTGTGGAGCCCCACCCCCAGCTCCGCGTGCAGTGCGGGAGGCCTGGGCCGTCTGTGGGAAGCCTTTCCCAGCTGAGGTGCCTCTGGGGGTTGGGGGCTCCCTACCTCTGCCTGCCCAGCAGGCCCAGGGCTTCGAGCAGACAAGGGTGGGACTTGGCATCTGACCCCCGGCCGTTGCAGGCATTCTATGTACTCCATGTTGCTTAATTCTGACCACAGCCCTGGGAGCTGTAGGCACTTGTTGCCATTTTACAGGTGGGCATACTGAGGTGTATGGAGGTGAGGTAAGTGCTGGCAGGGCCGGCAGGGCCACCCACAGCCTGTGCTCATCACCTCTAGGCTACATTCCAGAGTGGGTGTTTGACCCACACAAGATCTTCAACTTTTTTGAGCCTGTGTTTAAATATTGGGAGATTTATACAAAATATCCTGGTTTCTGGATTCTTTTGAAAAATCAGAAGATCTGCCAGTACGAGGCCCCACATTTCCGAGCTCACAGCGGCTTTGCTGAGACCCCTGCCTCATCAGTTCACCACAGACCCCACCACTCCCTAAAAAGTCCCCTTCTCCAAGCGGCAGTCAGGTGTCATGTATCGTCTACTGTTTCTGCACGTAGTAGAGAAATACGGCTGTGTCGCTATCAAAATTGGCCAATGAAAGAAATTTCAAGGACGGAAAGAGAGGATCTGTTTTTATTAGGAACTAAAAATATTCTAGTGTGTTTATCACACAAATGACATGCGTCCTGTGTGCATATGGTTTCTCTAGAGAAACAGAACCTGCAGGTGTGATTATATATAAAGATAAATTGATTGTGGAGGCTGTCAATCCAGAATCTTCAGGCTGGAGACTCAGGGAAGAGTTGCAGTCTCTGTCCAGATGCTGTTTGCCAGAAGGTTCCTTCTTCATAAGGGAGGCCAGACGTTGTTCATTTCGGGCCTTCAACTGAATAGGCAAGGCCCACCATGTGATGGAGAGCAATCTGCTTTATTCAGCGTCCCCTGACTTAAATGTTCATGTCATCCAAGAAGCATGTTCTCAGAAGTACCGGTACCCAGAATAATATTTGACCAAACACCTGGGACCCAGCCAAGTAGACACATAAAATGAACCATCACAGTCGCTTTCTAACTTTACAAACTTCTATAATGTGGGCCACCGCAAGCCTGCTGGACTCATTTCCATGCCAGGCTCAGTCCTTCAGGCATCCCTGAAGTTCCTGACCCCCACCAGATAGCCGCGTCCTGGAGGTGTGCTAGAGCTCATTGATGTTAAAACGTTTTTCTTTAAAATTGTCTCTGATCGTTAAAAGTTATTCCACATTATGGGCAGTAGTCAAAATCGATATATAGTTGAGGAAGGGAAAATACGGAATCGGTTGTTTTTAGCATTGTCATCCTGCAACCGATTCAGTAGTACGCAGCAGGTTGTGTGACAGGTCAGCCATTAGCAGGGTCTCTGGCTGATGAGGGTCCTGACTTGGGCTATGGGTTAGGTGCTCAGAAGCAAAAGACGGGAAGTGACAGCTTTTGGGCGGAGGTCACAGCTTCTTGGGACAGCCCAGGGAGCTAGGAGGGGCTGCTGTCACGTCTGAGTGGCTGCCCTTGGCGGGAGCAGGCTGAGCCGTGCCCTGCAGGAGGCGGCCGGGAGATAACTGGGGGGATGTCCTGCTCCTGGAAATGCGGTGATTTACGTGTGGCATCTGCTTGGACCGGGAATGGGAATTGCCTTTGTGATTTCTTCTGTCACGCTGCCGTCAGAACATTAAGCTGTTTACGCCACAGCCAGTGGAAGGTTAATGGCTCTGGGGGGGAGGTCAAGTGTTCATTTCGAAGGGGGGCTTTGCTGAATAATCGGAGGGGCAGAAGAATGAAGCACAAAACCTATCTGACTGCTTCTCCTGGCCTTTTCCTATCTTCCCAGCGTCCACAGTTCCTTCTCGGGACTGAACACTCAGGTTCTAGCCAGGCCTGCTGTCAGCCATGAGGCCAGTACAAGAGAGAAGTACACCAGCTCGCTTGTGTTTGGGGAATAGCCTGGGCCTTCCTATTAAAAATATGTATATCAGCTTAGGTATGTGCATCTACTGTATCTCTAAACGTAATTTTCAGCTCACCGATGGCCTCCAAGATGCCCTTTTGGTTTTCCTGAACGAGTAAGAAATAAAGAAAAATTCTGGACACTATAAACACAAGCCCAGATTCAGCTCACCAAGAAATACTAAGGTGTCCACTGTTGATTTATGGAAGGCAGTTTTCTCTTTAGACTCTAAAAGTTGGTGGATTTTTAGGCTGCATGTTCTGCTTGGTTCCTACCATCAGGACTCAAGTTAAACCGAAGCCAGTCTCCGTTTCCAGCACTTTGGAAGGAAGACATGGGGGAGGACTGGCCGTGCAGGAGCTGGGCGCGTGGGTGTCCTCGGAGGTGTTTCCAGGGGAAGGCGCTCCCAGCTCCTGCCTCCTCCAGCATCCTCAGCTCCAAACACGTGCCTGTGGCAACAGGGTGGCCTGGTTTTGTAACTTTTCCTTTGGCCTCTGGGGAAGCTGCCCCTCTGGGGTCTGCATTCTTTCCTGGCCTCTGCCCTCCATGCCTGGCTCACTTCAGCCTGCCCCGCCCGCAGGAGGCGCTTCCTGGTCCCCCTCCCTCCCAGCGGGGGCTCCCACTGCCCCCTTCTCACACAGCAGTGCCCAGGCAGGGGGTCAGGGGACAGGGCCCGTGACCCTCTGAGGCCTGTGCTTAGCGGCTTCTGGCCATGGGGTCCTCAGTGGGGTGCTGCCACCAGTTCCGCAGGGCTCCCCAGGACTGGACACCTCCAGGTCCCTGCCTTTAGCTTCAGGTCTCAGCTTTGACATTTCCTGTTTTGGGGCACCTCCCTGTGTCCCTGTCCCCAGCACATCTGGACTCATCAAGCAGGTTCCCCTTTTCACCACCCATATGGCCCTTTCATTTTTGGTCTGTGGACTTCCCTGCTGCCCCACCGGGGGGTGCAGCCTGGGCCCGGGCGTGTTCCCAAGTTCTACAAACCAGTACGAGGTAACAGCGTCCTAGGAGTCTGGCGGGGGCTGAGCTAACTGACACCAACCACCATGCCTGTGGCAGGCCCCCTGCGTCTCCCTCTTCCTTCTTCCTCTTGACTTTCCTTTGAGATTCCTTAAAGCTCTGGACCCAGCTAAGGACACCTTTAGACCAAAGTAGTTTATGGTAGAAATGGGAGAATTAAAAGGAAGCTTTTCTGAGGCCTTATACATGCTGAATACATGTCTACATTCAGGATTTAAGACACATGCAGTTATGAACCTCTAGGCCTGTGTTTTGGGGACACCCTTTAAAAGGGGGAGCATTTGCAGGTCCCAACTCAGCAAGCAGGTGGCGGTTGTCTCTGACTGCCAGGCGGCTGCTTCCTGAGTTCGCGCACGTCCCAGCTGGTCTGAGTCCTTGTGGGGGGCCCCTGGGAGAGGCCTGGGGCGCACTTGCAGGACAACAGCAGACACCTCCACAGCTTCAACCAATAGGCTGCTGGCTCTGGATGCACCTGCCAGGCACGGGAGGGCGGGGGATGGGGCGACCACAGGGGACCGCTGAAGCCCAGCGTCCCGCCGGCCTCCAGCCCGGAAGCTGCTGAGGCTGCAGGAGAGACCTCAGAGCGAGGGCTCCAGTCCCGCCTGAGCATGGGGTGCATGGGTGCTGGTAGGCAGCGCAGGTGCCTGCAGCCATCCAGGCCTCAGGGTGGGGCGGGGGGTGGGGGGGCAGACAGATCCCCCAGCCCTGAGGCAGCTTCTGGGAGCTCACGCTTCAGACATGCCCAGAACAGATGGCAAAGGCCTGAGTGCATTTTTACCCCCATCTTTTATCCCATTTCTTTGTCCGGGCTGACCGTTGTTTCTAACAGTCTCTAACATACTTGGAGCAGTTTCCACGTCATGTGAAGAACTCTGCATGCGTTATTTTGTCCAAGCCTCACAACAGCCCATGAAGTCAATACCAGTTTTGTTTGGGTTTTTGTTGTTGTTATTGTTTTTTGCCCATTTTACAGATTAGGAAGCTCAGGCCCCGAGGGCTTAAGCAACTCAGAGTCCCACAGCTAAAAAGCGGATTTGCACCCAGGGGTCTGCATGGCTCCCTCTGCTTCTCATGGGCGCTATGTGGACACGTTTGATGTCTCCCCAGTTCGAAGGGCATGGGGCAGGGAGCAGGGTCGCTGAAGTCACAGATCTTCCGACGACCGCGCTGTCTCGGGCCTCGTACAAGCATCTGACTCCCGCGAAGCCTGTGTGTCTCCAGACCTCTGGCTGATAGGAGACGTAGCAGGGGCCGTGCCACCACACCAAGAAGAAAACATGGCCTCTTCTCCTTCCGACAGCAATCGGGTTACTTATTAGCAATCAGGGGCTTACTTATTAGCAATCAGGGGGTCCCCCACGTGCTCTGTGGACCTGCTGTCCTTTCCCAGAACACAGGGCTCTTGTCTTTCTCTGAGTTAGCCACTGTGTCCATCTGGGGTCCCCCATTAATCACTGTGGCGGGGTCCCACATGGCTGGCAGCAGGGGCCGCTCCGACTGAGAGCTGCTGGCCTGTTGTCTCGCCCACCCGGGTATGGTCATTCTCAGCGTGGCCTCTGGACTGATCCTCACCCACGACAGGCTCTCTCGGGCCGGCGGAACCGGGACAGGCCGTTTCCCTGGGCACTTCCTGGGCACGGCTCACCTCTCCCCTTCTGCTCTCTCCTAGACGCTACTACAAGGAGACCTCTGGCCTGATGCTGGACGTCGGTGCCTATGTGAAGGCGCTCGAGGTACCTTCCTGGGGTCTGTCGAGTCCCCTTCTGATCTCAGGGCTGCCTGGGATGTTTCTGGTCTTTCAGGGTTCGAATCGCCTTTTACGTTTTCAGAGCAGGCCCTCCTATTTTGGGCTCCAAGCTGGTGCTCCCTCTTGTCCGGAGCTTGGCCCCTCCGCTGCCCTGGCCCCACCCCTCCACACCCTGCACGGCCCTCCCAGCATGCTCTCTGCTGCTCTCCTGGGACTCCAGCTTCCAGATCTGTGTGGACCGCTCACCTCACTCCTGCCCCTGGTCACCTGCTGCCTCCTTCCCGACTCCCGCCCCCAGTTTTCAAGGCCAGGCCCAGATGGGGTTCCCAGTGTCAGCTCTGACCTATGCCTGGGCTCCTGCCCCAAGTCAGCTTCTGTCACTGTCCAGCCTCACTGCTATGTCTGTTCCTGCCTACCTGTACTCAGGTGGGAGGGACGGATCATGCAGGGGAGACCTGGAACTTTTCCCCTGGTGGGGCTGTGACCGTGCTGGGGTGGGGGGGGGGGAAGAGGAGGGAGAAGCAAGAACGCAGTGACAGCACTGCTCAGGGTGACCTGCATGATGCCCATTGTGGGCTGTGGGCCACCTCCGGATACCAGTGGGTATTTGAGCAGGTGGCGGGGCGCCCGGCAGTGCAGGGCCCTGAGCATCCTGGGGAGGCCGACGTGGAGGCGGCGTGCTCTTGCCTATCAGATGTGTCCGCCGGCCCCTGTGTCCTGCCCGGTGGAGGCCCCTGGCCCACGGGAGCCCATGGAGGCAGCCTTACCCAGTTTCCCCAGCGGGATGTCTTCATGGCTTCGTGCCAAACCCACGCATGTCCTTCTCTCTTCTCAGTACGCCTGCGGTATCAAGGCCGAGGTGGTGGGGAAACCTGCTCCTGAGTTTTTCAAGTCTGCCCTGCGGGAGCTGGGGGTGGAAGCCCACCAGGTAGGACCCCCCATGCAAACCGCACCTGTAGACACGCAGCTCTCGGGGAGGCCCGGGGCATTCACATGGGGGCGCAGGGGCTTGGTGCCCGAGGGGTTTGAGGGCTCAGGCAGCCAGGTACAGACCCCGCCGTGAGAGCTGATGTGGCTGCAGCAGGGGAAGGAGACAGCAGAGGAGGCCCCACTGCGTGTCATAACCTGTTACATTCGTTTCAGTGTAGGAGCCAGGAACAGAAATGCCTGTGGCTTTCTGAAGCAGCGTGCGCTTCTTCTCCGGAAGGATAAGCATGGATACATCCTATCAGTGCATTAAAAATACTTCACTGATGTTTCCTCACAATTTAATTTTAGGTTATGCGTTTGGGGCAGGAATCTCAGGCAGCAATGCTATGCGCCCCTGGGTACATCCCGAGGGAGCAGGGGACGTTCTCTTTGAGCCCTGTTGGAGGTGGTGTGGCCAGGGTTCTCCACTGCAAAGTCATTGTTTGCTCCTCTGTAATAAGTGTCTTGTGGGAAAGTCCTGGACACTGTGTAAGCATCCTCTTTCCGCTCGTACTTTTCCCTCCTCACTGTAGCGTCCATTGGTAATTCTTTCCTGAAACACCTAGTCCCGTGGTGTTGGCCAAACGGCGATTTTCTGTTCCCATCGCTCCGTCTTTATTCACTGGGACTTGCCCTAAGTTTTCTTTGTCTCCCACTTACTTGTTTATTTATTCCAACATGGGCTCAGGATTTTGTTCTATGTCATGAGTTTGCAATCCATTCTTATTGTTATTTATTTTGTTGCTCAAACATTTGGCCACTGGGACCCCTTTCCAGATGAGTAGCCGCGCTTTCTGTCCGGACCCCCACCTGCTCCTCCACCCTCGACTATTTTGAATCAGATCCCAGAAAGTGCATCACTTTATCTGTAAATATTTATGTGTGTATCTTTAACAGACAGGAATTCTTTTTAAGAACATAGGTAATGCCATTATTACATCTAACTATTACTAACAATAATTCCTTCATATGGTGAAACATCTAGTCACTGGTCATGTCTTATAATTATGTTGCTTACAGTTTGTTGGAATCAGGTCCTTGCATCATGATTGGTCAGTGTGATTCTTAAGTGTTTTTGAATCTATTCCTCCCTCCTTTTTGCTTTTCTGTGCAACGTTGTGAAGAAGATCCTGAGTTGTTGGTCCTTCATTGTGTCCCACTGGAGTTTGTGGATTGCACCTCGTGATGTCTGTCCTGTCCTTGCCCCTATGCTCGCTCTGTTTCCTGGATATTGGTAGTTGGATCTAGAAGCTTGGTTACAGTCTGGTTCCATTTTTTTGATGACTACTTTCTAGGTGGTGGCGTATCCTTTATCAGGTGGCACAGAATGTCCAGTTATCTCCTTCCGTGGCGTTTGTAGCTACTGATAACAGGTGCCTAACTTTATTAATTCATCAGAGGCTGCAAAATGGTAACATTTGGATTCTATCCTTCCTCCTTCTGTGTAGGAAAACTTCTCACCAACCATTTGTTACCCCGAGGTACACTTCATATAGGACACTCCACATAAATGCCTGTTTCTTTCCATATTTGTTATTCTAGTACCTTTCCCAAAATAATAAATTGGTTCCCTGATATCCTTCCAAGGTGACACAGGAGATTTAAAAATACATACAGCATTATAAATAAATGCATAGAAACCTATTTTGTGCGTTTCAATCCGTTGCAGTTACTATCTCATTGCTGTTTGAAGTGTTTTATCTGTGACCAGTGGACACCTTCCAGCTGGTGTCTGAGTCCTCTTGACCTGACACTGGTGGCCTTGGGGGTGCTCTGCTCCCTGTTGTGACAGGGAGGTGCACAGCTCCTTTGCACACTTCCTGCCCAGGGCCTGGAAGGCTGGTGACTGGTACTGGGTACGCGTTCCAGGGAGCCGTGCTTACCTTCAGTGGGAAATAGTATTTAGAAACCATAATTGGGACATTAATAGCCCTCATTGCTACTGGGTGGGTCATCATTGCTAAGCCCTTTTTAGTCACCAAGGCTCAGAAAAATACATATCTTTAAACACAAAATGCCTCTTGAGTTCCTTCTGAAACTTCCGATTCACCCCTGTGGGTTTCACTTGGTCTCGTCAATCTTACATCTGTCTTTCCTTCTTCCGTGTCAGACATCCTGGCTCTCCAGAAGACGGTCATAATCAGTCATTTGCTTTAGCCCACAATACACACACGAGTTGTGAATCTCAAAAATGTGCGGTGTGGAAGAAGCCAGGCACAGAAGAGCGGTGCTGCCACCGGTCCTACCAGTGCCCCCAAGGTTGGCATAGTATTGTGTCTGTGCCAGGGGACCAGACCCTGTCACACAGTGTCACGGTGATCACTGATGACAGAGCATGAGAAGGCAGGGGACTAGTACTGGGCACAAGTTCCTTTCTGACGGTTTCTTTTTTTGTTGTTGTTGCTTTGAGTGGATTGCTCCAGAGAGTTACTGTATTGTAACTTCCTCGGAATAGCTCCTCTCTCCGGATCTTTAGGGACTTGGCTTTGCAGCATCTGAATTTGAGTTATAGTGATGTGGAATATTCATGCGGTTTCCAACTCAAATCCACAAAACAAGTTGTGTTCACGGGAGTCTAGCTTCTGTCTTTTCATTCTCTTCCTGCCCATCTCTCATAGCTATTTTTATAAATATGCTTAATCTTTCTATTTTTGAAATATGAACAACCATGTATACATTTATCATACAGGAATTTAAGAAAGAACCGATTTTCAGGATCACTTGTTATACTGAGTGTGAGAAAGTCTGCTGTTGTAACGTGGGCTAAAAAGCCAGCAGCGTTATATGAGCAGTATAATCACAAACCATCACAAACCACTGGCCCCCTCCCCGCCAACAAACAAACCCGAAAACTGTCCCTGCCTACAAAATACAGCAGAGGAACTGAGTGTCAGGGCATTACATCTGTCATATTTGGGGAGTCCCACCTTGGGCGGTACCCCCCACCCCACCCCACTGCCTTTCTTTCTGTTTGGCATTTTCCAGTTATTTTTATAGTCACGTCTTTTACATTCTGAATGAGAAACTGCCCTCCCCACACCCCAAAGGGGAGGCGAGGCCCTTATGGGGATCAGGCTAGTCCGGGCTTCTCATTTGGGGGATGCCAGGCCTGGGGGGTCCTGAGCGGGGGGGGCTAGGATTTTGGCTTCCAGGCGGGTTGTCTGCTGAGGTTGTGGCCGCTGGGCAGCTAAGAATCGTTTTCTCCAGGGGCTCCGAGCACATGTGGCAAAGCCGAATCTTATTTACCACCCGCACTGTCATTCTCTCTTTCACTCTCAAATGTCATTTCTGACTCTCCCCTTGACAGGCAGTTGAGTGACAATTGTAGGTTCTTAATTCCACCCCCCCTCCACCCCCCCCCACACCATTTTTCTAAAATGGCTCTTAATGTTTTCTAAGCCTCAGGCTGTGTAGACATTTTTTTTGTTTTTTTGTTTTTGACAGAGAGAGAGAGATACAGAGACAGAGACAGAGAGCTGAGCTGGGGGCACTCCCCAGTTCAGCACATGGGTCCACACAGGCTGGGGCCGGGATTCGATCCTCGGTCCCTGGCGCTGCAAAGTGAACGCTTAACCCACTGAGCCATCCCGGCTTCCCCAGGATGTGTAGACATTTTAAAGCAGTATTTCAACATAAGGCCGTGCCAGATGAACTGGGTCTTACGCACAAGGTAACGATTCTCTGTTCCTGCATCTTCGCTCTTAATGAAAAATGCCTGTGAGGAGCTCTTTGGCTGCTGAAACGCCAGGCGGTGGCAAACCCTAAATTTTTCAAGCCGCTGTAATCAATAAAGTCATCACCAGTCATTTCCCCTGATAACTGCTTTTTCCCAGACCTGGACTTGCTACTGAGAACGTTTCAGCCTGTGCTGCAAAGGGATATGACGCCCCCACCCCCAAATTCAATTTTCATTTTAGCCTTTCCTCAGTAGCCTAGAAATAACAGATCGCTGGTATTACTCTCTATGTATATTTTTATTTTTATAAGAGTTTATTTAGTTTATTTGAGCCAAAACTGACAACATATGCTGGGGAGCAAGCTCTCGAACGCTCCCTGCTGTTGCTCTAATAGGCGGGGAAGTCAGACCTCTTAGAGGTGACCAGGCCTTTTCTAGGATTCAGTAATAACATCCCTTAAAGGTTACTGCTAGAAATACCTAATTCTCCCAGTTTAACTTGAAGGCTTCTGCATGGTTTCATGGCTTCAGATGAAAGCCCAAATGATGTGAATGTTTGGGCAGTTTTCCATAATCAGAAGAAGTTCCATGAGTTGCAAATGGTGCACATTGAGTGGAAGTTGGGACTGTTCAAACCAGAGTGCTTAGTCAGCACCGGGAGCCAACACACCACAGCCTAGCAGCTGGCTGCGCCCATTTTACAGATGAGGAGCTTGAGGCTCGGAGAGGAAGGACCACGGATGCTCAGAGCACTGTGTGTTCTGGCCACGGCCCAGGTTGTCACCTGCCCATTTACTTCATGCCATCCTAACTCCAATCCCTTGTCGCAGGTGGTTGCGTTTCCATCTTAAGGTGAAGACGGGGTTTCTCCACTTGGGCACTATTGAGGTTTTGGAGTGCGATTAGTCTTTGCGATGGAGGCTGTCCTGTGCACTGTAGGATGCTTACCAACACCCCCCTACGCCCGCTGTAAAGCCACAAATGTCTCCAGCCATTGCCAGATGTCCCCGGGAGCAAAATTGCCCCCCGGTTAAGAACCACAGCTCTAGGGGACCGTCCCCAAAAAGTCTAGCAGTAAACCTAAGACTGCTCTGTTGCTGAGGAGTGCGGCCGGAGCCAGTCCCTGCACCCAGGCTGCTGTTGTACCCCAGTTCTCAAGGAGAGGCCCGCAACATCAGGAATTTTAGGTCTGGTCAGTGAAATTTGAAAAGGCCTCATTAGTAGTACAATATCATGGAATGTTTTGAAAAATATTAAATATATGTTGGCAGAATACGAACTAGAAAATAAAGTCCGACTGGATCTTGGGTGGTGAAGGTTAAGCACCCTTGGGATGGCCTATTCAAAAGGGGGGTGAGGCTTGTGGGTTTATCCACAGAAGGCTGGGCGTAAAGCATGAACTTGGCCCCATCACGTTGCACCCTGGTTCTCGGGGCTTTCGGTTCCCCGGGTGGGGAGGCCTGTGGGTGGGTCGTGAGGATCCACCTGGGGCCACTCATCTCTGCTGGCCTCCCCTGCAGGTGTGTCTGCGGAAGGCCTGTCCCCGCCCCTGGCCCAGGCCCCGCCCCTCGGCTGGTGCAGCATTTGGGTGCCCGTTCAGGGGGGAGTTGCTGGGACAGAGCTTGCAGCTCCTGGAGCGACGTGGGTGTCGGGGCCCGGGAACAGCTCGTGTCCTTGGCGCCCTGCGTGAACAGCTCCAGCAGCGCAGCGGCGGGTCTGAAACAGCACAGTTGCGGGAAAGCCCAGCGCGGGGGCTGCCCGTGTGCCCAATCGCCTGGTCCTGGGTATATTTAAAACCCCTCGTCTCCGTTTTTCCCAAGACGTTTTCTCCCATAGAGCCTTTTTCATAGATTTTATCTTCTCCTCAAAACTCAGGTATATTTTTATCTGATTACAAAGTAGCTCATGTTTATTCAAGGAGAGGAAAATTCCAGAGTGGAAGAAGAGTGTTCATCATTCCACTAACCTAGAATAACACAAAATCATGCTTAACCTTTCCGATTTTCTGTGTCTATACGTATTTTTAACACAAAATCGGGACAGTCTGCACGTGCTATGCGAAACCTGATTCTCTACCCCCACCCCCCTTAATATTACATTGGGAGCAGTTTCCTTTGTGTTTATTTAAGCCCTTTTGCTAAGTGACTTTTGTGGCAACATAACATTCTTTCATGTGGCCCACCGGTGCTCTCTCTCAGCGCCCCGTGGCTGGACATTCAGATTTCCCCCGGCTTCCCTCTTGTGCATAAATAAGCCTGGCGGACACCCACGTGTGTCCATCCGTGTGTACACTTCTGACTCTTTGCTCAGACGCCCCTGTGGGGTGGTAGCCACAATACGCTTTGTTCGTGTCTACTTCATAAAGGTGGTGGTCTTTCACCGTCCTCCCCAGCTGTTCGTGCACATGCTCAATTCCTCACAGCACACCAACACCCTTGTTTCTTACCTTTTACACAATAGTGATAGGTGAGAGTTGCCGTGTGGACATCGTTCCATACGAGTGTGCCAGACCATGGGGGGACATCACTTAGCGATGAGCCATCTCCAGGTGTCTGGGGGGGGTTGGGGGCTGGGTTCCTCTGAGGCTTCTAGCTGAAGGTCTAGGCCCACCCTCATGCCAGATGTCACCTCCAAGCCTCTCGGTGTGGGTGTGTGCCCCTCGGGGCTGAAATACACACCAAGCCTTCTGCTTCTTCCCCGCCCCCGGCCCTGCTTTGGGCTGCCCTGTGAGAAGTGCTCCCCCTAGCAGAGTCCGGGATCATCAGAGAATTTGAGAAACGTGGGCTTTGTTGGGGCTCTTTGGCCCTGGGAGTTTCTACACACAAACATCATCCCCTGTTAGAGTGGGTTCTTCCCCTGGTGAAGGAAACCATGGCAGGCAGGCAAATATTTAAGAAGAGTGAATGAGCCTGCTTTTGAGCCCAAACCAGGAAAGCTGTCTAGGGCTGAGGGGTCCCGTTTCAGCTCCCTGGATTCCTGTGTTCTGTGGGAGGCCGGCCTCTCTCAGGGTATCTCCATCTTCCTGTTACCATATTGCAGTCAGCAAGGGAGTGCAACCCGGGCCTGGCAGGTAGGGCTTTCTTTTTTTTCATTTCCCTTGACGGTACACCTCTTGACCTCTATCTTCTCACCAATGATTTTTTTTTTAATCCTAAATGATTTGGCAATAATTGCTCCTCCTCGCATGATTATTGCCCTTCACTGGTAGTAAATCTGGGGACTCCCCGGGGGCCCGAGCCCGTTTGGTATGCGGAGCCCCCAAGCTGCCCCAACAGGCATCGCCGCTCCCGTCCCTGCGTGGGGCCGCGTGCCCCTGCTCTCCCCACAACCTCACTTGGGATGCGGGGCTCTGCCTGGATCGGGTATCAGTTCACCGCACAGAACCACCGCTGCCGCTCCCTCATGAGAGAGCTTCCTCCAAGGTCTCAGGTCTGCCGGTTCCACCTGCACCGTCCACATCAGCCAGCGTCCTCATCCAGCAAGCCCTGGGGTCTCTACTCTGAGGGGGAAGAGTTTCTGCTGCCTTGGTGTGTGTGTGTGTGTGTGTGTGTGTGTGTGCACGCACACGTGCACACACACATGCACAGAATTTTATTTTCCCCAGAAGCATGGACGGCGACAAGCATGGCATGGAATACCTGGGAGACCTGCTTCACTTCCCAGGAAGCTTCCAGCAAGGTGGCCCCCAGAGCCGCTGAGAGCCGTGAACGGCGTCCTAAGCTAGAATGTTGTGACTGTTCCTAGGCTGACCGACGGTGTCAGGACTGCCCCCTGAGAAGGGCAAAGTAGCGTCTCACCCTGGGGCTTACTTCCGGCCCCGCTGTCCGGGCCGGGCCGTGACCCACCCCAGCCCTCGACCCCAGGTGAGCCGTGGGGTTGCCCGTGTGACCTGGCTTTGCAGCACCCTCACCACCACCTGTGTGCGCTCTGCGCTGGTCCCACTTCAGGGAACGTGTGTTGTGCTGGCTGCTCCTTCTTGGTGACAGGGGACTCGCACACATCTGCACGGGACGTGTGGACACAAAAATGAGGTTGGGAGTTGGCAGTGTTTTCCTTGACATCAATCATTTGAGGGGAAAAAAGTCCAATTTTCACTGTATCTGGGTTCTTGCCACTGGCGCTGTTATTAATGTCTCTTCACAAGGATTCATTTTTAAAACTTAAAGAAACGTATTTTAAAAGGGACTATCAGTGAAAACCCAGAATCACTCATGTATCATACATAGATTAAGAAGTAAGTACAAAGCGATTGCAGTAAGAATATATATATATATATATATATAATCAAACAGTATGCGTAATTCACCTTGGGAAACACGGGATGAGATGAAGAGAAGATCAGATACCACGTAGTGACACATGTGAAGGTTATTCACGGGGCAGAATGCTGTTTATTTCCAGTGGCGCGGGTGTCTTGCAGAGGGTTGCGACTGCTAGCAACAGGCAGAGCTCCGAGCACTGAGGGTCTTTGGACGCCTCCTCCAAGCTTCCTCCCGGGCCAGCAGCCCCTGCTGCTCTCTGATGGAGGCCCCTAGGCCTAGGAATATGATTAAGTGACTGGGGCCTGGGACGATGGACTGACTGTTAGAACAGCCTCCTGTTTGCCTGGAACTCCCTCCCTGGCCTCTCTGTTGTTGTCCTTTCCTGAAAACCCCTCAGATGCCTCGCTACTTGAAGGGCAATGGCCTCAGGCTTATGAGCTTGTGCTTTTGGAATTCACTGTGTGGCCTGGCCTGGTGAATGGTGGCAGACAGGGAGTTAGCACACATGTGCTGTCCCCTGCTGGGAATGTTCTCACCCCTCCCCATATACCCTCCATACCCTGGTGGACCCCGCTTGCCCTATCAGATCAAAACGCAAAACCTCACCTCCAGGAAGCCTTCCCTGACCACTTCCAACCCCACAAGATCAGGCCTCACCGCCTCCTGCCCTTCCTGTCCCTGTGCTTCATCCCAGGCCCTGGCCTGTTTATGAAACTATCTGATGACCACCTGTCTTCTGCATTCGATCAGGAGCTTCGTGAGAGTGGGGACAGTGTCTCTGACTCACTGTGTCCCCACTGTCTGGCCCACAGAGGGCTTGACACACGGAGCCAGGTCCCTGGAGGCAAGACTGCCGTCCTGAAGACCAAACAGTCTCCAGTGGAGCTCAGTTAGGAGTTGCCCCAATAAAACACTTCCTAGTTGTTTTTCTTTTAAGATTTATTTTTATTGTTTTGACAGAGAGACAGAGACAGAGAGAAGGGGGAGGGCCCAGAGCCGTCTCCATAGTTGCACATCATCAGCTTTTCAACATAGTTTCATGCTACACAGGTGGACGTGGGGCCACGCAGGGCAGAAACCAGGCTGGGGGCCTCCCACATGGGAAGCACGCCTCAGTTCAGCACATGGGTCTGCACGGGCCGGGGCCGGGACTTGATCCTTGGACCCTGCGGCTGCAAGGGGAGCACTCAATCCACTGAGCTATCCCAGCTTCCCCCTTTTTCCTTTTAAACTTGTATCGGTAACTTAGTGTGTCCAGGTACTGCCCTTAATGCTTAAGGCATGTGACTTCATTTAAACACCATGCTGATTTATACTCATTTTACGGATCCAAGTGGAGGCTTGCCCCCGACCCCATTGCTCGCAGACAGCAGAGCTGGGACTGGTGCCTCGTTGCTCTGGCCCCGTCCCAGACTTGAGTTCAGTCTGTCCATTCTGCTCCTCACACAGGGCCCGCCTCTGTTTCCACTCCCAATCACCCCCCACTCTGAGATGAAGGGCACGTTCCACCTGGATTCCTGTCCTCACAGGCAGAGCCCAGATGGATGGGTCAGCCTCCCTCAGCCTGTGATTGCCTCACAGTCATCATTTTGATGTCCCTTGATTTTGGTTTGTGTGTTTATTCGATGGTTAGCCTTACCGAGGATCTGAGTTCCAAAGGGGAAACTTCAGGAGTAACTGTCAGGTTCAAAGCTTCTGTCTTGTCAACATCAGGACGCTGACCCCGTGCCAGGAGTCAGTGTCTCAGGCCTGTCTGGCCTCTGACTGAGGACATTCCTGATGGGACCCCGGAGAGCAGATCTGTAACACGTTTGCTGTCTAAGACGTTAGACTTTTCTTCCACCTGCAGAATCCTTTGAAAATATTTTGAAACTTTTCATCAGAATTTTGTGGTAGTTGACTGAGAGAAGCTGTTCTTTTTTTTCTTTAAAAAAAGAAAAGTTTGTATGTAAAGTTTTATTTATGTAAAAGAAAAACCATGAACTAATTTAAAGATTTATTTTTAGTGTTTTTTTGACAGAGAAAGAAAGACAGACAGAGACAGAGAGAGTGGGGAGGGCCCAGAACAGTCTCCATGGTTATAGACATTAGTTTTTAATATAGTTTCACTCCACAGGTGGGTGCAGGGTTGCACAGGGCAGGAACCGGGCCGGGGGCCTCCTGCATGAACCCCGGCAATAACTGAACAAGGGGCACACCCCAGTTCAGCATGTGGGTCCTCACGGGCCGGGGCTGCGATTCGATCCTTGGTTCCCAGGGCTGCAAAGTGAGCACTTAACCCACTGAGCCATCCCGGCTTCCCCATGAACCAATTTAAACAATAATGTTGAGATGGCAAAAGGAGACCCCCTAGTGGCTAAAGTTTTGGTGATGCTGAAGTAGACTGCGTCCCCCTCCCTGACTCTCCATTGGTGACCAGTGAGACGTCCTGTTTGCTGTGCGTCCTGAGTGTGTCCAGATGGACCGCCATGCCTTACTTCAGAATGCCGACCTGCTCAGTAAGCTTTTGTGGACCATCAGCTAAGTGCCTGGTGGCCGCACCCAGCCCTGCCCCCGAAGGGATCCCCCATTTCTGGAAGAACGAGAAAAGTGAACCAGTATTGTGTAGTGGGGTGCATGCAATGCAGAGGCTTTTCAGAGTGCCTTGGGGTGGTGATCACCTGAGCTGAGTCCTGCAAGACTGGCAGAATGTGGCCCGTAGAAAAAGGGAGGTGAGCAGGCAAAGAGGTGAATGTGTGCCCATGGGCTACCCTTTCTGCTCTTGCTTCCTTTGTGTAGATCCATGTTTCCACTTAGCACCATTTCCATTCTGGCAGAAGGACTTCCTTTTACATCGCTTGTGTGTGGATCAGGTGGTGATGAGGTCCTTCAGCATCAGATATCTGGAAATGTCTTTATTTCACATTTGTGTTTGAAAGATAATTGTGCTGGGTATAGAATTCCAGGTCGGCATTCCCCTCACCCCCTTCAGTGCTGTGGAGATGGTGTTCCGCTGGCTTCTCACTTGCACTGTTTTCAATGAGAAACCTGATGTCTTAGCTTAGTTTCTCTGTATGTAATGTCCTTTTTTCTTTCTCTCCAGGTGTTTTTAAGATGTTCTTCTTGTCACTTGTTTTGAGCAATTTGTTTATGTTGTGCCTTGATGTTGTTTTCTTCATGTTTCTTGTGTTTGGTGTTGATTGGGATCTTGGATCTGTGGATTTGTTTTTGTTGTGTTTGGAAATTTTTCAGTCATCGCTTCTTTAAATATTGTTTCTTCTCCTCCGCTCACAATTCCCTTTCAGGGATTCCACTTACATGTACGAGGTCTGACAGTCAGTTTTTCAGCCACATATTAGGTCCTTTAAAGTTACGTTGTAGCTCTCTAATGTTCTGTTTGTTTTTTATTTTATCTGTTTGTTTGTTTTTAATTATTATTTTTTCTCTCTGTGTCTCATTTTGGATAGTTCCTTTTGCTATGTCTTCTGCAAGTTTGTTCATTTTTTCTTTTGCATTGTCTGATCTGACACTGATTTTTTTTTTTTTTTTTTTT
>PVKE010000222.1:115302-138272 GCA_004027555.1 Craseonycteris thonglongyai | reverse complement strand
TGACACTGATCTTGTTAGTATATTCTTCATTTTAGGCAATGTAATTTTCATATCAAGAAGCTTGATTTGGATCTTTTCTTTCATCTTCCATGTCTCTACTTAACTTTTGAAACATGGAATATGGTTACATTAACTGATTTAACGCCCTTGTCTGCTAATTCTCACATTTGTGTCAATTCTGAATCAGTGTCGATTGATTGATTTTTCTCATTATGTATAATATCTGTTTTATTTTGTGTCTGGTCATTTATTATGGGATATCAGACATGGTGTATTTTACCTTTTGCGGTGCAGGACATTTTTATATGCTCATCGATATGTTTGTGCTTTGTTCTGAGACACACTTAAATTACTTGGAAACAGTTCGATCCTTGCAGATCTTGCTTTTGAGATTGGGAGGCAATTATTCCCACCACTGAGGCAAGGTGCTCCTGGGAATGTTACTCAGTGCCCTGTGAACGACCAGATTTTCTAGTCTGGCTGGTGGAAATCATCACTGTTTCCAACCCCGCGTGAGGTCTGGGCAGGTTTCTTTCATTTTTCGGTGTGACTCTTTGCCTGGCCTGTGTGGTTCCCTCGCCCGCCTGTGTTGACCGGCATCATCTGAGGGGACTGTCTGCAGATGTCCATCATCTTTCTCTGGATAGCCCTTTCCTCTCGGATACTGTCTAACTGCCTTGGTCTCTCAGCACTGAGCTGTCTCTTCAATTCAGGGAATCTGTCTGGCTCTCCCTGCTTCTCCCTGCTTGCACCCACAGTCTGAAAACTCTGTAGGCAGTAAGCTGGGGCAGGGACGGGGCTGGCCTTGTTTGTTTCCCGTGTCTCTGAAATCATTGCCCTTCATTGCTTCATGTCCAGTGTCTTGAAAGTATTTTATATAGTTTGCCTGATTTCCTAGTTGTTTGAGATGCTGCTTTTAAAAATGATATTCAGTCTGGGAGGGTGTGTGTGTGGTGTGTGGTGTGCGTGATTTAGTTTTCATAGATAGTACCTTCACTACTGAAAGCAAAACCTTTTAAATTGTGACTTTCAAAGCTTTGCCAGAGATTTACTTTGTTTTCAGAGACCCAGGCAACATAGCTTTTAATAACAGGTAAAGTTCAGCCCATGTTCAAGTGGAGGCAAGACAACACCAGCCTCCCCACACGTCCTGTGCTACCGTATCACTTTGATGCGTACTGATTGGTTTCAAATTGCCCGAATACGCGTTCAGAGCCATGGCCCATGGGGGATGGTGGGAGATGTAGTCAGTTAGGTTGACTTTTAATCAATAGGATGGTATCACCTTGTTTAATTTGTACAATGGTGGTTTAAAACATCAAATCAAGCCGTTTATTATGTCCCGAAAGAAGAAAGGGCATAGGAAAAATACCGCTGACATCACTTCTGAGTGCATTTCACTGCCTGGCAGGCCATCATGATTGGCGACGACATCGTGGGCGACGTGGGCGGTGCCCAGCGGTGTGGAATGCGGGCGCTGCAGGTGCGGACCGGGAAGTTCAGGTGAGTGCCTCACGTGTGGCCAGGTGCGCCTGCCTGCCTGCCCCCGTGGATTCCCGGGGTGTCCACGTTTTCATTGTTTTGTTGTCCAAATTAAACGGGGCTACTCTATGCCAATAGGGGGGCCGTGTGTGGGCATCGCTGACCTCTACGTAACCCTCCTCTGAGGAGGGCCCGGCTGGCCTTCAGGGGCGGAGCGCTGAGGTATAACAGCTTTCGATACCAGCTCCGAGTTTCAAAACGAATTTGAGTAGGTGTGTAATGTGGAGATGAAGGGCAAAGGCTCCGGCCGTCCCAGGTGACAACCTGCAGCAGGTCGGACTGAACATGGGCCTCCAGAGTCCTTGCCGCATGGCAGCGGTTATGCCTGATGGGCACTCAGCCCACCTGGCCACCCGGCCTCTCCTCCTGCTCCGCCTTCCCCATTCTGTGAGAGACAGAGACCCCCCCCCCCCCCCGCCCCAAGCGACCGTTCTTGGTCAGGGACGCTTTGGAGCTTGTTTTCTTTGCCTGATTCTGGACAGGTGCTGATAAATGCCTGTGAGGGTTGGGCCCTTACGGGCACATGGAGGTGCCCTGTGGTGACCGGAGCCTGGGGTGCTTGGCTCTTGAGTGTACCTTAGACATCATTCTGGATGGTTCTGATTGCAGTCGTTCAGAGCAGTACAGTTTTGTGGATGCTGGAGAGATGCGGTTGAAATAAGGTTACCGGGGGCCCTGGGCTTGGAGGAGGGCACTACATCTGCCTCCTTCAAGATCACCGTTCAGAGCCATGGCCCATGGGGACAGTGGGAGATGTATTCAAGGTGAGATGACTTTTCATCAATAGGATGATGACTTTACTTTGTTTCATTTGTACAATGTGGTTTGGAACATCAAATGAAGCAGTTTATTATGTCAAAAAAGAAGACGAGCATAGGAATAAAACTCGGCTGACGTTACTTCTGAGTGCATTTCTCTCCTTTTTTAAAGATTCCTTTTATGTTTTGAGAGAAGGTGAGAGAAAGAGAGACAGAGAAGGGGAGAGGGCCCAGAGCAGTTTCTGTGATTGTACATCATTAGTTGTGACACACAGGTGGGTTTGGGACCACGCAGAGGAGGAACCCAACTGAAGGTCTCCCTCACGGGAGGTGGGAACCTTCACGGCCATCCCGGCGGTTACCAGCTTCCCACAGTTCAGCGTGTGGGTTGGCACGGGCCGGAGCCGGAACTCGATCCCTGGACCTCGTGGTTGCAAGACGCTCAACCCGCTGAGCCATCCCAGCATCCCCCTGAATGCATTTCACTGCCTGACAGGCTTAGACAGGGTCAGAGAAGTGGCCTGTCACTCAGAGGTGGAAGAGCCTTTGCTGGGTCAAAGGTCAACCTGAAGCGGAGGCCACATGGGACAGGCAGGTGGCCAGGCCATGTGCGCGGGGAAGCGGGCAGAGACCTCTGCTGCTGGCCACTCTCTAGAGCCCGGCTGCCCAGTACAGTCACCACGAGCTGCAAGTGGCTGCTGAGCACTTGAGATGCTGCTGGTCCCACCTGAGATATGCTGGGCGCAAAATGCACACGAGGTTTCACAGACCGAGTGGAAGAAAAAGAACACGGAAGGGCTTGAGCGCTTTCCTTCCTACTGATGACAGATGCTGTTTATTTTACCTGCTATTTTTTACTTTTGCTAATGCTGCTACCAGGAAGTTAGCGCGTGCCTCCATAGGGAAGTTAGAGCGCGCCCCTGCTGGGAAGTTAGAGCGCGCCCCCGCCGGGAAGTTAGAGCGCTTCCGCCGGGAAGTTAGAGCGCTTCCGCTGGGAAGTGAGAGCGCGCCCCCCGCCGGGAAGTTAGAGCATGCCCCAGCCGGGAAGTTAGAGCGCTTCCGCCGGGAAGTTAGAGCATGCCCCAGCCGGGAAGCTAGAGCGCGCGCCCGCCGGGAAGTTAGAGCGCGCCCGCCGGGAAGTTAGAACCTGCTTCCGCCGGGAAGTTAGAGCCTGCTTCCGCCGGGAAGTTAGAACCTGCTTCCGCCGGGAAGTTAGAACCTGCTTCCGCCGGGAAGTTAGAACCTGCTTCTGCCGGGAAGTTAGAACCTGCTTCCCCGGGAAGTTAGAGCTTACATCTGTGGCTCCAGGAGGCTCAGGGCCTTCTGACGGGCAGCTCGGCGCCTGCACTGCCCCCTTCTCCCTGCAGGTGGCACTGTGAGCGCGCACACGGCACCTGGGCTGGGGCACAGCCCGTGGGACAGTTGTAGGAGCTGTGGGCTCCTACACACCGCCTTGCACACACACGCGCACACACACTCATGTGCACATTTTGACCTGTGTCAGGGTGGCCGTCTGAGGGAGGGGCCCAGGTCACTGTCTCAGGACCCGCTGATCGTAGATCGGGGTGGGGGTCAGGATGTGCCCAGGGCAGAGGGGTCTGAGCCCTGGCTGGAGACTAGTGGTTGGAAGGTAGACATGTTCTCCCTTCGGTCTGTCCTCCTGTCCCCACGCCCTGCCCTTCATCTCTGCCCTTGGCTTCACTGCCCCTTTCCAGATCTTTCGGGTCCACTTCCATGGTCCCTTCTTTCTCACACTGCTTTCTTCTGGGGCCACCCGAGGGCGTCTTGCTGCCCGGTCGGACACAGGCTGCCCGGGAGCCCCACAGGCCAGGATGCACACCCCGCCGGGCCCACACACGCTAGCGCA
Organism: Craseonycteris thonglongyai; assembly: GCA_004027555.1. NCBI lineage: Eukaryota > Metazoa > Chordata > Mammalia > Chiroptera > Craseonycteridae > Craseonycteris > Craseonycteris thonglongyai. The sequence goes on along the minus strand of PVKE010000222.1, from coordinate 134,105 downwards.
GCTGCTGTGTGTTCCTGCCAGGCCTGGGGCACACGGGCCCTGCAGGCCCTGCCTCTGAGCACCAGGCCCTGGGAGCTGCAGCAGCGGGCTTCCGCCGGCTCTCACCGCTCCCCTGCCACCTTCGTGGGTGCAGTCAGGAGGCGCGGGGAACGCGGAGGTGCCGGGGGCCGTGGCTTTCACTGCCGGCCACAGTGAGAAGCCCAGGATGTAAAGCAGGGGGATCGGCCCCACATCTCCAGCTGGCACCTGCTCAGGGCAGCGGAGCCTGGGGACCTCGAGCGCTCTTGGCGCGGGGGCCTCCCAGCAGTCCTTGTGAGCGCCGGAGAGGCAGGCCGCCAGCTGCTCCTATCCGGCCTCCACGCCTTCGCTCATGCTGTGCCCCCCACCTGTCCAGCCACCCCCTCCTCCACACGCCTGGGTCCTGCTGTGTTCACGGACTTCCCTGACCATGAAATTCCCAGAGGCCCCCCACCTGGAAGGGCCTGACCCCCACTAAGGCTGGCAGGGGGCAGGTCAAGGGTAATTCGCAGCAAGCTGGGGTCTGCTGGCTCCCACCCTGGGCCATTTCTCCTGTACCACGAACTCACCTCAGCTCTGGGAGAATCATCTGGCATTCCCTTGAGTTCCCACAGCCTTCTTGTTTCCAAAACATTTTTTTAAAAGGACTTCTTTTATTGTTTTGAAAGAAGGTAAGAGAGAGAGAGAGAAGGGAGGAGTGCCCAGAGCCGTCTCCATAGTTGCACATCGTTAGTTGTGACGTGGTTTCATTCCACACAGGTGGGTGCAGGGCCGTGCTGGGCAGGAGCTGAACTGGGGGCCTCCCGCATGGTTAGGCGGCACTGCGGTTCAGCATGTGGGTTTTGCACGGGCCAGGGCCAGGAATCGAACCCCGGGCCTCACGACGGTGAGGCAAGAGCTCAACCGCTGAGCTATCCCGGCGTCTCCTCCAAAACCTGTTTGAGATTTCCAGAACCTCCATGTTCCCATCTCCCAGGGCCAGGCCCCGTCCCGTTCACCCGTTTCCCACTGATGCCTTTAGAGAGAGGACGACCCGCTCTGGGGACAGCCAGCTCCTCTCTCGGCCTCTGCTGGCGTCTCTGGAGCCCTTGGGGCTGGGGCACGTCCCCGGCTTTGCTTGCACTGTTGAGTTTTGAAGATTACAGGGCAGCCCCTTGTCTGCTGTGTCCCCACGATGAGACGCCCAGGTTACGCACTTGGGCCAGAGGGCACCAGAGCACCTTGCGTCAGGGGGCACGCTGTGTGGGGCTGCTTCCACGTGGGGGATGCTAATGTCGTCTGATTGAGAGAGTGACTGTCTTAGGTTAGGTGAAGGTGGGGGTCTCCTTCCCTTTGTGGTTAATAATTATTTGTGGGGAGAGTCCTTGAGACTCTACCTTTATCCGACAGTTTTACTGGCTGATGCTGCTTCTTGAATTATTTCTGTGATTGTTGCCAAGTAACTCCATCACCTGTTCTTATACTTGTTACTGGTACACTCTACTGTGAGGAAGAATGTTTTCTTCTCCCCATTATTTACTTATACCAGCGTGGACTGGTGGACTCCTGTGTAATTCAGTGGGTTGTGATCTGTTACTATCATAATGTATTCTGATGCTCACCTGGCCCTGGAATTGGCTGGTGACCGTCCTCCCACACTGGCCCTGCGTCCTTTGGACACATCCCCACCATCCTAGAGCCCTTCCTTCCTTTAGGCTTATCCTGTTCTGTGTTTGCCTCAGCCCTGGAGACAGCCATTTCTCCAAGGAGCCCTACTTCCGTGAGTGGAAAGCGATGCTTAGAAACGAAGACCATGGGGAAGCCAGGATGGCTCAGCGGGTTGAGCGCTCACTTTGGAGCCCCGGGGACTGGGGATCGAGTCCTGGCCCCGGCCCCTGTGGACCCATATGCTGAACTGAGGTGTGCTTCCCATGCGGGAGGCCCCCGGTTCGCTTCTCGCCTCCCCCCCTCCCCCGGGTTGGTCCCTGGCTTGAGGGGGCATGCCTCCCATACAGAGGGCCCCCGGCCCAGTTCCCGCCCTGTGTGGCCCCCACCCACCTGTGTGGAATGAAACCATGTTGAGTACTGATGACGTGCAGCTGGGGAGACTGCTCTGGGCCCTCCCCCTTCTCTCTGTCTCTGTCAAAATCAATAAAATAAATCTTTAGAACAAAAAGAAATGAAGATGAGGGTGCTAGCTGTACCTGCCCTGCCTCTGGGGGTAGCTACTCGCAGACCCTCTCCGGGACAGAGGGAGGAAACGTACGCGTGCACACGCACGCGCAATTCACACGGCTGTCCCATGTACCGCTGTCCCTAACTGTATCGAAACCACGAGTTCACACCAGGACCTCTGATCCCCGTCCAACACCGCGGGGCTCATCCCAGCCTTCTGCCTTCGCAAATTTGTACCTGTCTTCTCCAGCGGAGAGAAACCTGGTTTACATGATTCTCTCTCCACTCCCTTATTTGCTCAGTCTGCTTGTGTGTAGACAATCTCTGACCTCGCCGGGCTACCAGGCGCCTGCTCCCACTGGACAGCCCTCCACCCCAAAGCCCTCACCGCGTGGGGCCCTGGGGCCCCCGCCATGCACGGTGGCCCCGGGCTACCCTCCCACAGGGAGGAGGGGAGACCCCAGGCCTTGCTGGCTCACCTATGTCCCTACTCTTTCCCCTCCTGCTGCTCCTAGAGTGAAGGGACTCTGTCTTTACTGATTTTGTTGTCCCCGCAATGCCTTGCACGTGGTGGATGCCGTGCATTCGTCACACTAACAGTGACCTGCCCCATCACAAGGGGCCTTTCAGCTCCCCAGACCATTTTCACGTCCGGGGTTCTCATCCAAGCCTCGCAGGTAGGCAGAGAAAGCCTTCTTCTGTTTGGGAGGGAAGAAGCTGACTTCCCCGGGGTTGCCCAGCTGGTCACCTGGTGTGAGAGTGTCCTTTGTGATTGGCAGCTGGCGCTCACCTGGGCTGGTGCCGCCTAAGGGAAGCGAGGAGGCGCCCCAGGCTCGATCCTGGCTCTGCCATGTGCCAGCTGGGAGAATGCCGAGCCTCAGGCTGCCCATCTGGAAAATGGAGTATTTGGGGGTTGTCCCTCCTGCTACAGGAGGCTCAGTAAACACACGACGAGGCCACAGGCTGTATGGAGCAGCCAGGCCCGGGCTGCGGGCCCCACCTCCCAGGTGTCCACGCCATTCGTGGGTACAGTCACAGGGTCATGCCCTGGGACGGTCAGGCCACCACCCCTTCGAAAATTCGCCCCCAGAGACCATGTGCTCTGATTTCCAGAACAGCTTCTCCCAGACAGGCTGCTGGCCTTCCCTCTGGAAGGACGGCCGTGCTCAGAAGTGTGTGTACTTGGTGGGGGGAGGGGAAAGTACAGACAGGTCCCTGTCAGGTTTGCGGCTCATGACCTTGTGACAGCCGGCCGGAGCCTGGCACGCCACAGGGCCAGCCTCTCCCAGGAGGCGCGATGCCTGACTGGAAAAGTGAACTTGTCCTTAAATAGGGCAGCGCCATCCGGGCCTCCTGGAGGCGGGGGGAGGGTCTGCAGCCGCCTCCCTCACCCCCACGCAAGGAGGTGCCTCCCACCTCTGCCCCGGCCGCCTGCTCCTCCCACCCAGCGCGCACCCGAAAGGCAGCTCAGATGTGCAGCACCTACTGTGCGCTCGGCAGTGCGTGGGCGACCAGATGAACGAGAGCAAGTGGACTGGACGGTCCCCAGCCCAGTGCTGGGCAGAGTGTGTCTATAGGGGACCGGCTGGGGCTGTTCAGGGAGGACCTGAAATACCATATTTTCCGGCGTGTAAGATGATTTTTGAAACGAAAAAAGTCAACCGAAAATCGGGGGTCGTCTTATACACCGAGTATATCCCGAAAAACGTCTCGATATGCCGCTAAACGAATTTTCCAACTCGATCCTGCACCCATCACTGCAAGGCTGCTCGGACCGCCTCTCTAACTCAGCCAATCCAAGGAGGCTTTTTATGCATGCACATTATACATGTTCTATCAATGTACGGTATATTACGGTATGTTCGAAAAATGTCATTCATTAAAAATTTAAGGAAGCCGGGATGGCTCAGTGGGTTAGGCGCTCACTTTGCAGCGCCGGGGACTGAGGATCGAATCCGGGCCCCGTCCCGTGCGGAACCGTATGCTGAACTGGGAGCTCCCCTAGTTCAGTTCAATCTCTATCTCTGTATCTCTCTCTCTCTCTCCTCTGTCAAAATAAATAAATAAATAAAAATATATTAAAAAAAAAATTTAATTAAAAAAAGAACTGGTGTTGCCTCGGAAGTGGGGGGTAGTCTTATACAGCGAATATAGGCCTAAACCTATGTTTTAACTGTAAAATTAGGGGGTCGTCTTATACGCCGGAAAATACGGTACCTCTAAGGTCCCAGAGGGCGACAGGCTGCAGGAAAGGGCCCCGCAGTGCGGTCACCCGTGTTTTGGGAGCAGAAGCCCCGCAGGGGGCCGGCGGGGTAGCCACAGCCAGGAGACAGGTGGTCTGTCCTGCCCCCAGGGCTGGGGAGCCAGGCACGGGGCACGGGCACCGGCTGGGGCCTGTTCCACCACAGCCCGCGTGCTCTGGGTTCTGAGTCTGCCGGGCGTGCGGTTGTAAAGAGAGCCGGCCGCCGGGAGGGGGCAGCACCGGCCCGTCAGCGCGGCGGCGGGAGGGCCCGAGGCCTGGGCCGCCCTCAGCCTCCGCACCCTAGGCCAGGGGCAGGGGGCAGGCGGGCCTGGGCCCTGGGGTCTGGCCGGGAGGGACTCCCTGAGCCGACGGCCAGCATGTGACCCCGCACGGGCTGCTTCACTGCGCTGTGCCTGTCTCTTTCTCTCTGTCAAAAAGGAATGAAAATAAATCTTGAAAAGGAAAGAAAAAGGATACATGATTAAGTTCAATGAGCACACAATTCGGGTTGAAAGAATTGAAAACATATTCAAACAAAACCGTAGACACGGATCATCGTCATGGCAGCGTTATTCATAATCTCCCCAGAGCAGAGACAACACAGATGCCCATCGGCTGATGAACGGACGGATGAAATGTCCTCACGGTGGAGTGTTATTAAGCCACAAAAGTGGTGAGGCACCGGCTACGCTGTGGAGGAACCTTGAAAACGTTATGCAAAGTGAGGGGAGCCAGACACAACAGGCCACATATTACCTGGTTCCATTGATAGGAAACGCCCGGAATAGGTGAATCAATAAAGACAGAGGGGGGAAGCTGGGATGGCTCAGCGGGTTAAGAGCTCGCTTTGCAGCCCCGGAGACCAAGGATCGAATCCCGGGCCCGGCCCATGCGGACCCATATGCTGAACTGGGGTGTGGCCCCCAGTTCAGTTCTCACTGGGGCCTATGAGGGAGGCTCCGGCCCAGTTCCTGCCCTGCGCATCCCCGTGCCCACCTGTGGAGTGAAACTATATGGAAAACTAATGCTGTCAACTATGGAGACTGCTCTGGGCCCTCCCCCTTCTCTCTGTCTCTCTCTGTCAAAAAAAACAATAAAAATAAATCTTAAAAAAAAATAGAGGGGAAGCTGGGATGGCTCAGTGGGTTAAGCTCTCATTTTGCAGCCCCAGGGACCGAGGATCGAATCCCGGCCCCGGCCCGTGCAGACCCATATGCTGAGCTGGGGAGTGCCCCCAGTTCAGTTCTCACCGGGGTGAGACCCCAGCCCAGTTCCTGCCCTGTGCAGCCCCGCGCCCACCTGTGGAATGAAACTATGTGGAAAAACCAATGATGTGCAACTATGGAGACTGTTCTGGGCCCTCCCCCTTCTCTCTGTCTCTGTCTCTGTATCTCTCTCTGTCAAAAACAATAAAAATAAATCGTTAAAAAAAAAAAAAGAGAGAGGGTAGATTCGTGGTGGCCAGGGGCAGAGGGGTGGCCAGGAATGGTGAGTGGCTGCTTACTGGACACAGGCTTTATTTTTGGGGTGACGAAATGTTCTGCAATGATTGCTGATGGTTGCATAATGTGGTGAATGTGCTAAAAGCTATGAAACTGTATAGTTTGAAATGGTGAATTTTGTGGTTACATGAGGTTTACCCTCAATATTTAAAAAGTGGCTGTTTATGCGTCCACCTTGCTAGGGTCTTGGAAGAAGCCCATGCTCTTGAGGAAATGACACGGAAGCATCCTTAGCTTCATGCTAAACGCTCCCCTGCTTTTCATTCTCTTGTTTGTTACCTCATGGTATAAGGTGGCTGCCACGGCACCGGGGGTCACGGTCACCTTCAAGGCAATGCCAGTGAGCTCTCCTCCTATGAGTGTACCTTTCATATAGATGCAGAAGCAATCCCAGAGGTCTGCCCCTTCCCTAACCGACTTCTACTTATATTTTTGGAACTGGGTCACTTGACCATGCGTGACTCCAGGGCTTCTGGGGAAGGAAGTACTTGGCAAAGGGCAGAAAAGGGAGTGGACTTGTCCCAGCTGGCTGAGCCAGCCATGATCCTCTGCCTAGGAATGGGCCCATTGCTGCCTCAAACAGATTTGGGGGTACAGGAGCCAGGAAGCTAGCCTTCCTGCCTCTGTGATACCCCCACCCCATCCTGCACACCTGCCATGCCACTCCCCTGCTCACAACTGCTCAGAAGCTTCCCGGAGCCCTCCAAGCAAGCCAGACTCGTGTCTCCATTGTCTGGAAGACCATTCTTGGCTGGCCTCCGCCAATCCAGCCTTAGGCTCTGGGCCTTTGCCATTGATGGTGACAACAGTGATAGCAGCTGGCACCCAGTGAGCTCACCCGCCAGGCGGGGTGCTGTTCATGGATCTCCTCATGGAAAACTCATAACCAGGGGAAGCCGGGATGGCTCGGTGGGTGAAGCGCTCACTTTGCAGCCCTGGGACCTGAGGATCAAATCCCTTCCCTGGCCTGTGTGGGCCCATGTGCTGAACTCGGGTGAGCTTCCCATGCACGCCTCTAGTTCGGTTCTCACCCTCTGGTTCAGCCCCAGGCTTGAGGGGGCGTGCCTCCCATGCAGGAGGCCCCCAGCCCTGTGCGGCCCGCGCCCACCTGTGTGGAACAAAACCATGTTGAAAACTGATGACGTACAACTATGGAGACTGCTCTGGGCCCCGGGCCAGGCACACGAGCCGTAGCCACTGCTGCGTCGTCTCATTGCGTCACAAACAGCCCAGGGGGTCGTATTTTGAAGTAGGGTCCTTACAGATATACTCAGTTAGGAGGAGGCGGGTGGGGCCTTAATGCGACGTGACAGGTGTCCTTAGGAAAAGAGAAGAAACGCAAAGACAGACACAGAGGGCAGGTGGCCAAGTGAGGACACAGGTGGCGGTGGAGTTCCCGGGGCCCCCAGGACCTGGGAGAGGCAGGAGGGGTCGGCCCAGGAGGCGCTGGAGGGAACATGGTCCTGCCGGCACCTGGATCTGGGACTCGGGCCCAGAACTGCGAGAGGATACATTCCTGGGTTTGCGGTACTTTGTTACAATTAGTATCAGCCGGGCCTGTCTGGTCCAAATTGAAACAAATACCAGACATCATGTTATTTTGTCCAAAACATTTCAGTCTAGAGCTAGAGACTGGCAGGTCGGGGGAGACGGAGCAGCGATCGCAGCTCATCCAGCAGAACCCCAGCCAGAACCTGGCCCGGACAGTGAGGCCGGCACTTTCTCCTGTGGCCTTGAAGCCTCGGTGACCTGGAAAGAATGGAGAAGGGGGACGTTTTCGAATCACTATGTGCATTTATGAACTCGTGCCTTCTTTTCCCTGTTACATAGTGGTGGTGATTATTGCGTTTAGGATTGAATGGGAAGTAATCAATCACGAAGATCGAGTATCATTAGATTCCCCCCCACCAAGCCTCCTCCCAGCAGAAAGCCCTTCACTGAATAAATCTTTTTTTTTAAGATTTATTTTATTGTTTTTTGACAGAGAGACAGAGAGAAGGGGGAGGGCCCAGAGCAGTCTCCATAGTTGACATTAGTTTTCCATATAGTTTCACTCCACAGGCGGGCACAGGGCTGCGCAGGGCAGGAACTGGGCCAGGAGCCTCCGCATAGACCCCAGCAAGAACTGAACTGGGGGTACACCCCAGCTCAGCATGTGGGTCCACATGGGCCGGGCCCGGGATTCGATCCTTGGTCTCTGGGGCTGCAAAGCGAGCGCTTAACCCGCTGAGCCATCCCAGCTTCCCCCACTGAATGAATCTTATCTGCTGAATTCGGAAGTTGTGGGGGCAATGAAGGCACTTCCCGTTGTTGAATGAACTTCTGGAAAAAAAGCTTTCTTTTCTTTCTTTTTTTTTTAAAGCTCTACTCTTACTTGTACAACCGTAAAATTTGTAGATGAAACGCTTTGGAATCCTCTCCCCTAACCTGGGGCACAGACTATGGGATTCCCGTGGGCGCCCATCAGTGGAATTTGCAGGGTGGGGTCTTCGTGCCTGGGAGGGTCCGGCCTCTCGCCGCACCCACGGCATGAGAGGCCGCAGAGTGAATCCTGGCTCCGTCGGGGCCTGGTGGAACGCTCTGGGGCAAGCGACAAACTCTGAGCCTTGCTTTTCTTGCCTGGGTTAAGAATAGTCAGCACCGCTCTCCAGAGATAAGGAGAGAAAACCCGTGCCTGCCCGGAGGGGCCAAGAGTGGAATTGCCAGGTTGATGGGTGTCCTGATCCCCTTGAGGGAAGAAAGGGGGCTGCCGGGCTGTTCTCACAGCCAAGCGGCAGCGCCAGACACAGATCGTCACCCGGCGGTCACTGCCTCGCATGCTGGGCCTGGTCACCTCCCCACCACGCCCCTAAAATCTCCTGTCAGGCCTGGAAAACGCCGAGACCCTGTGGCCTGCCCGCTCGCTCCCTCCCTGCAAACTCCCGAGTGCCCCAGCCCTGGGAAGGCCCATGAGTGCAGGCCTGGTACTGGCCTGGTCCCGCAGAATTGGGAGGACCCTTTTTCTGATTAATATGCCATACACTGGGGGTTTAATTGGAGCATAATTGTAATCCATGTGCCTGTTAAGGTAATTATACTTATAAACCTAATATAATCCATAGATCAGTGGGTGCGGAGCTAATTAAGGCCGCCGTAATTAACATTTACAAAAAGCCTCGCAATTACTGGAGTGCCCTCTACGCTGGCCTTCTGAGCCGGTAATGAGGCCAGCCCGGCTCCCGCCTCCGGGGGCCTTTGATTCTGCTCCTGGGGCTTCTGGGCACCGAGAGTGGGCCTCACCTCGTGGGGGGTGGGGCCCGCGCCTGCCAGGACCACCCCAGGGCTCGGAGGTGCCACCCAGCTGATGACGGTGACACCAGAGGATCCAGATGCTGTGCCTCGGCTCAGCTGTCCCCAGGGCTCGGCTCGTGTTCTGGCTCAATCGCTTCAGCCGACAAAGCGGGTCTTGGAGAAAGAGAATGAGAGATTCCCGCGTTGAACTAAACTGGAGGCAAAAACCAGCTGGGGAGGAGGGGCTGCCTCCCCTGGCCTCCGGAGGCTCAGGGTCTCCCTGGGGCTTTCTTTCCAGCGCCCCTGCTGCACCTGCAGTGGGCCACACCTGTGCTCAGCCCTGGAAGTGGTGGGGGTTGGGGGCTGCAGGGGGAGGGGCATGCAAGGCTCAGGGAGGTATAGCCAGTGCCCACGGGCCACTCCGTGGGCTGGCGCAGAGCCGGGCCAGCACAACGTCCACATGCCCTTGGCCTCTAAATCCGTGTCTGGGAAAAGGAAGCCTGTCTCTTATCAAATGTTCCCGACCTCACCCTCTCCTCTCCCCACCCCCACCACTCCCAGAAAAGGCCGACCGTGGCCCCCCAGGACCGGGATTGCTCCTGCTCCCCGTGCTGCCGGGTTCCTGGTCATGGGGTCAGCTGGCCGAGCTGCACGGAGGCCCACCCGCCAGCCCCCTCCCAGTCTGGGCAGGAGCCAAGCAGCAGATGAGCTCCAGCCCCGCAGGCCTTGTCTGTGGAGGATTACCGCACACGGATCAGCAGCCTGTCCTTCCCTGCTCTCCGGGGGGACGGCCCCCCACCTCTGTTGTCCTTGCAGTGCCGCCCTCTGGGAGCAGGTGTTCCCTGAGAGAGCACAGCGCCCGTGGGCCCTTTTCAGGTCCCTGTATGCAGAAGGAACCCTCAGGGCTGCACCAGGAGCAGGTGGGTGGGGCTGCTAAGGTGACCAGATGTCCCGCTTTTGGCGGGACAGTCCCGATTTTTAACAATTTGTCCCACGTCCCGCAGCGTTTCAAAAAAGTCCCGATTTTGGAAAGAATGCACGACAAGCTAGGGAACGGCGGGAGATAGACCCAGTTTTTAATCAAGAACCCCTTCCCCCCCGGTCAATGGTGTCTCACTTTACCAATGTTAAAATCTGGTCACCTTATGTTAGCCTGAACTATTGGACTCAGGTCTGGCCGGCCAGATATAAGTCGTGCAAACACTCTCAGACTCAGTTTATCTAATAGGGACATGCCGGTTAAATGACATAAGGTTCGTGCAGGGGAAGCCGGATGGCTCAGTGGGTTGAGTGCTCACTTTGCAGCCTCAGGGACCGAGGATTGAATCCTGGTCCCGGCCTGTGTGGACCCATATGCTGAACTGGGGAGTGCCCCCAGTTCAGTTCTCTCTCTGTCTCTGTATCTCTCTCTCTCTGTCAAAAATTAATAAAATAAATAAAGTTTAAAAAAAGAAAAAGGTTCGTGCAGTGCCTAGCACAGTACCTGGTACACAGTAACCACCCCGTTACTGCTGCTGCTGCTATTGTTGACAGGAGCCCTGGGGGAGCTGAAAGGCACAGGGCAGGGCAGGGCGGGGCCCGGTGGAGGCGGGGTCAGATGGGCATGGGGCCAGGGGCTGGCACAGGTGGGGGGCAGTCAGCTGAGACAGGGCCAGGTAGGACCTGAAGGGGAGGGTGAGCTGTTACTGGGTCCGGTGTCTCGGCCGTCTCCTCTCTGCTGGGTGTGCCTGGTGGTCCCAGAACTTGCTCTCCATTTCTACACAGGGTCTTTCGGGAGACTTTGCAACGTGGGCAGAGATATCCAACCAGGACCAGGTTCTTTAAAGAGCACATGAAATGAATGGGTCCAGGCAACTTCTCCCAGGGAACCAGGTGGTTGGTCAGGGGTGGCAGACACATATCAGGGGAGAAAATGACGGATCAAAACAGCAGCTGTCGTGTATCTAGCACCTACGGTGTGCGGGGCTCTGAGCTAAGCACTGCAGATTCAGGCTCCGCCTCCAGACAACAGTCTGGTCCCATTGTATGGATGAGCAAACTGAGGCTCAGAGAGGTTGAGTCATTGCTCTGAATTGGTCCAGCAAAGCGGTGGCTGGTCCAAGATTGGAACCCAGCCATTCTCGCCATCTCTGCTCCCTCTACCTCCCAAGCGGAGCCCCTGAGCAGCTGTCTTCCTGAGAAGGTTGTGGGGGCCAGGCAAGGGGACACTTCTCTCACCTGCTGGTGGAGAATGGGGGCATAGGAAGAGCTGGGCTGCAGGGGGCAGGCCCCCAGATGGACCAGAGGGAGTAGCTGGCAGCACGCCAAGAGGGGTGAGGATGGCACCTTGAACCCCTTGTAGTGGCTGGGGGGGTGAGCCAGGCACAGCCCCCGTCCCCAGAGGACCCAGCATGGATGGGGCACCTGCAAGGAGGTCTTGCAGGACCTGATCTCAGCCCCTTGCCCCAAGCCCTCCCCATCCTCGGCAGTGCCTCGCCCCTCCATGTTGGTGCTGATCTCACTTGACCTTCCCAAAGCCTTGGGGGTGTGGCCCCCAGGTGTGAGGGGAGGTCCAGGGCCCCAGGGAGCTCGGATGGGCCCCCTTACTGCTCTCCCTCCCCCAGGACTGCAGTCCTGCACGCCTGTTGTCCAGGGCCCGACTCGTCCTTCCATGTATTTTATCCCATGTTCTAGTTGCTTTAAGGCAGGGGTCTTCAAACTACGGCCTGCGAGGCCCTCTCATCCGGTCCGTGGAGACCTTTTTATCTGAATAAAATAATATTGAATAAATAATTAAAAACAACATCTATGTTTTGATTCTTTTTTATTTGGACCTCAAGTGTGTAGTCAGCCCCCAAACTGCTGTTTGATAGTTAATGTGGCCCGCGGGCTGAAAAGTTTGGAGACCCCTGCTTTAAGGCAACAGACTTGTAACCGTTGTTAGCCTCTTCATTTTTTTCAAAACTTCAGTAATTTGTATTTTTATTGCTAATGCAACTGTGGCCATTCCTGAGACCCTGCTGGGGGGACGTGTGTGTGGGGGGTGGGAGCAGCTGTCCCCATGCGTTGCTGCTGAACCCTGACGTGAATTCGTGATGTGGGTGTTGTCATTATTCCCGGCAGATAAGTTAAGCTACTTGCCTGAGGTCACACAGCTAGGACGCAGTGGGACCAGGCTGGACGCCGGCCCGCGGACCCCGGCACTGACTCCTTTTATCTCTGCAACCTCCAGAGGCCACAGCTCCGAAGTGGCAAAAACTCAGGCTGTCCGCTCTTGGTCCTGTGCTCGCGTGCACTGCTGGAATTTTACGAAAACCAGAGAAATAAAAAGAAGAAAGTAAACCCCAGACCAGCCCTCCACCTGGCGGTGACTTCTGATCCCCTCTGATCCGGGGTCCACCTTCCAGCCTCCTGGGCGGAGTGCATGGTTCATGGGCCATGTATTCCATTCAGAAACGAGGTCGGGGCAAATACTGTGTTTAAAGCCTCTCTCTCCAGTGGCTGGTTGGAGGGTTCTGTCCTCCATCAATGGTGGTCTTCCCGGTCGTCTTTTTAATGGCTGCACCTCACTCCTTCCTGTGCTACCCTGTTGCTAAGCGGTCCATCCTCTCCAGTTCTTCATCAGTGTAAATAGGGCTGCACTGAATGTTCTGAGAGCACAGCCTTGCACTTACCATGTTTGCATTAAGATAAATTCTCACACATGGAATTGTTAGGTCAAAGGGTATGCAAAATTCTAAGGTTTTGGGTGCTTGTGCAAAATTCTCCCTCCCGACTTCAGTTGCACTCCCATCTGTGGTGTGGACAGCACTCCGTTTCTTTACATTCTCGCCAACAAAAAATACCCACGAAAGGTGTCATCGTTAAAACAAACAAACAAACAAGAAGTCTCCGTTGATAGGAAAAAACGGCACTGTCTTTGATTCCTGCTGAGGCTAGTGGTGTCACTGATACTGTTTCCTCTCTCAGTGGCATATCGATATCCTTTTTCATTCTTTATTGTATGTCTTTGAAACCCAGGCCTTTTCTTTTCATGAGAAATCTGCATTTCATCAAAGATGGAACGCAGGCCGTAGCTCATTTATTCTCTGGAGAAGATGCTACTGTTTTGTCCTCTAATCCAATCAGATGCCAAGGCTGAAAGACGTTGGCAAATTAATTTCCAGCATTCGAGACTGGCGGTCTGTGCGTATGAGGATCCCCGTTACTCACGGTTGTCAGGCACGGGGTCACCCTGACCAGGGTTTGAATCCTCCCCCCGGCCACTTCCTTGCCTTGGCCTTGGCGTGCCCCTCAGCCACTCCCAGCCTGCACTTTTGGGATGTAGGGCAAGGACCTTCCTCCGGTTGCTGTCGTTTACATGTGGTCTCAGTGGATGGGACTTGCCTCGTACGACCTGACACACAAGAAGCACTCGAAAGGCCTTCACCAGTGCAAGCAGCAGCCTCCCGCCTCAGACCCAGGAGCTTGGGGCTCCCAAATAAATAGGAAGAAAAAGCCCCGTTAACCTAGAAGCGGGTACAGTTTACTTAGTTACCGGTATTTGTAGGGCAAGCACTAATTGTTGCAGATCAAATTCTACAGTCCTGGGAGAGGCTGTTTTTCAGATGTCGCTGGTGCTGGGTCCCACCTCGTTCCTGACGCCTTGAGAGGTCAGATGAGTGATAGGAAGCGCGAAGTGCTTGAAGAACTCATCTCAGACCAGTTGGGCTGACCCACATGGCTGCTGGGACATCGGCACGCCAATTCCCTCAGGAGTGGGACGAAGGCCAGCAGAGGCCCCGGATCCGATGAATCTGGGGCCGGGGGTGGGGGTTGGGGTGGGACTAGAGAAACCTGCAGCTGAGTGATGGGCAGAAAGGGTGTTTGAATTCGCTGCCTGTAGTTCATCATGATCACTCATACGTATTCAGTGTGCAGGTAGCTGTTGTCTTATCTTATCCCCATTTTGCAGATGAGGACACTGAGGCACAGAGAGCAAAGGACATGCCCAAGCAAGCCCAGCTGGGGAGCCGCTGAGCTGGGACTGCAGCTCGTCCTCAGCGGGGTCTCCTGGGCAGAGTCTTTGAGTTCTATGCCCAGCAAGGGTCGTCCCCACGTGCCTGTCTGGGTGTCAGTCTAGGGCTCCTGAGGCCTTGAGAGAGAAGCAGCCACATGGCCTGCGTCCTCATGCCACAGTGTGCACCTGCAGCGGCCACCGTGCGGGCCGCTCTGCAGCTGTGGGGCCACCTGGCCCAGGGAACAGGCCCAGAGGCCCCCCAATGCCCCCCCTTTACTGGAGGGAGGTGGGCACAGTGACGTTTCTGGAATCTGAGCCTCATGCTGGGGAGCAACTGGAAGGGCTTCCCATGTCCTTGTCAAGTGACTGTCCTCCGGGGCTGTTGGGCCTTCTTGTCCCCAGGGAGCTACCCTCAGTGGGCCTGCGTGCAGCCCATGCTGCATGCTGTCTGTGCGTGGGAATGCATTGCTCCGCACGACCCCTGATTATAATAACCCCACTTTCCAGAGGAGGTGCCGCAGGGGTGGGGAGCCCACGCCCCGGCCCGAGGTCCCCCCTGCAGGCCAGCCCACGGCAGTGTGACTCCAGAAGCTGTGCCCAGAGCCTCTCCTCGTCTCCCCCGTGGTTGTGGGGAGTTGTCCCAGCCTTTCCCGTGGGTGGATGTGCTTGGCTTGTGTGTGTTCGGTTCAGACACAGACCCTTCTGGAAGGGCTTTGCAGAACAGACTGGGGCCAAGCCCTGAGCTGGCATCCTGGTGGGCCCCGTCGGGGCTGGGGGCGGCGGGCAGCCGGCAGGGCCACGGACCACGGTGCCCACTGCCCACCGGACACGTCACCAAACGACTCAAGGCCCCTCTTCTATGTTGGCAGAGCTCTAGGTCCCCACTTACATGTTTTGTTTTTACTTCATGGTCCCGAGCGTGGAGCCTCACAGAGCACAGATGTCTCAGCAAACGAAAATAGATCCACGCCGGGCCGCGCTCTGCGGCCAGACGTTCCCAGGCTCTCAACGAAGCCGCGCTCCCTTGCCAAGAGCTCTTTGGGAGGATGTTTGGAAAAAATGTCAAGGCATTCATTTTTCTCTCGACCTTTCCGGTTGGAATCGAGGGGCCTTCACGCTAGAAGTAAAAGGAGTTATAAATAAAGACGCAGCCAGTGGCCAGGCCTGGCCCTGTGCTCGCGACTGGCCCTCGGTTTCTCCACAGATGTTTTTTGTTTTGTTTTTTAAAATTTATTTTTATTGTTTTTGACAGAGAGAGAGAGATACAGAGACAGAGAGAGTCAGAGACAGAGAGAAGGGGGAGGGCCCAGAACAGTCTCCATAGTTGCACATCATTGGTTTTTCCACATAGTTTCATTTCACAGGTGGGTGTGGGGCTGCACAGGGCAGGAACTGGGCCGGGGTCTTCACCCCGGTGAGAACTGAACTGGGGGAACTCCCCAGTTCAGCATGTGGGTCCGCACGGGCCGGGGCCGGGACTGGGATTCGATCCTCGGTCCCCGGGGCTGCAAAGCGAGTGCTTAACCCACTGAGCCATCCCGGCTTCCCCTCTCCACAGATGTTACTGAGCCCAGAGGTGCTGCTCCGGGCCTGCCCCCCTGAGAGGACGCCAACAGTGGCTTTCAGATAGCGGAGGGGGTGGGGGTGGGGGGACAGAGAGCAAGGGCCCCACACCCTACAATAGCGAAGAAGAAGAGAGACCCACAGAGCGAGGGGTGAGGCAGAGAACATGCCCGCGATCTCGCGGGGGTGGCTTCAGCATGACCGTGCCATCTGAGGTGTGTTGTTTGGACTCGGAATGTCTGCCACATCTGTTCTGGAGTTTCTCTACTGCCCTCTGACTCTCTGGCAGCCCCAGCCGTCGATGGAGGAATGCGGGTGGCTCTGAGGGTACCTGCCGGGATGCATCCACTTCCCTGTGCCCCCTGACTGTGGGTTCTCGGCTCCGAGCTGGGGGGGTGGGGGTGGGGTGGCCGGCCGGCTTCCCCAGGGCCCACATCCTCTCAGGGAAGCCACGACCCAAGTCGCCTGCTGAAAGGAGGGCCACCCACCAAGGCCACAGAGGGGTGTGGCGGTGTGTGACCAGGGGTACAAGATGCCACATGCGGGCTCTGGTCTGTGCGGGCCAGAGGCCGCCACCTTGCTGTGGAGTAGTGTCAGGCGGCATGGTGAGCAATTCTGTGTTTGCATCCTGGGGGCACTTCCTCCCGCAGGTCTGGGGTAGGCCTTGGCGGGAGATCTAGAATCTTGGAAGTGCTGGGTTTTACTGCACTGTCTGTCCCTTGGTGGCACGGACCCCAGGGTGCCCACCCAGGGCGTGTACCCTCCTGGCTTCACAGCCGCAAAGAGTAAGTTCCGGGTGGTCAGGAGCATGTTTGGCCAGAGCTGCAAAGCAGCT
The DNA here is from genome assembly GCA_004027555.1 of Craseonycteris thonglongyai. Taxonomy (NCBI): domain Eukaryota; kingdom Metazoa; phylum Chordata; class Mammalia; order Chiroptera; family Craseonycteridae; genus Craseonycteris; species Craseonycteris thonglongyai. Next base: position 117,543 of record PVKE010000222.1, on the reverse strand, counting down.
CCTTGCAATAGTGGTGCCACCTGAGGTACCACCAAAACTGGAAAGCCTCGGGCCTGGACAAAACAGCAGCTTCAGGGGCCCTGGGAAGAGGCGTCACTTCCATGTTCTAGGCCCCGAATCTGGTTTGCACACCACGCGTAGGTCCCAGAGGCCGATGCCGAGCAGCACTTACGGTCTTCAGGTCCCCGTGAGGCAGGCGGCCTGCGATGGCTTCCTGTCGTCACTAGATTGTTTCTGGAGGTGGGGAGGATTGGTTTGTTTGTTTGTTTGTTTGTAATTTTATAAACATAATGTGTTCCCATGGAACTTTGGAAATTATCAGCAATCTGAAAGCAGCAATTAAAAAAATCCTTTTGTAATCCCCCAATCACATCGATGAACATTTTGGCATATTTCCTCCCAGCCACTCCTGCCCGCGCAAATGCACACTTTTTAAAAACGTAATTGAGATCGTGTTTCCTGCACAGTGTTATAGCATGTGCTTATCAGCTTTGAAATGGACTCATCTGCATTTTCTATAAGGGCTACAGGGGGAAGACCAGATTGCTGAGGATCAGCTGGAGCTGTGGGAGAAGGAAATGTAAGAATACCCTTCCCGTTGGCCTCATGTCTCCCACCCAGTAAAAGAGAGGCCGGATTAGGCAAGACCAAGCGGGAGCCTTCCGTGGGGCACTGGGTGTTTACACCCTGGGGTGGTGCCCTCTCTGTCCAGCTCAGCATAGGCAGGGGCTGTTGCAGGGAGCAGGCTGCAGCAGAGCCTGGCCTGGCTGTCGACGTGGCCTGCAGCCCATCTCCTCTGGAGGAGAAGAGCTCCCCAGGGTCTTCTGCAAAGCAAACACTTCCCAGGGACACACGGCCTCTTCAGCCAAGACCCACCCTGGTTGCAAGAGCAAAGCATCTCAGCCACGAAAAGTATTTGTAGAGACTTTCACTTCTGGCAAGGTGGACTAGTAGTGCTTTTCCGTCTCCGTCCTGCTACACACAAGTAAAAACCCTGGACGTTCAGTGTGAAACAAACAGCAGAAGACTCTGAAAGGTGGACAGAAGAAAGCTGACCGGCGAGGGTGCTCGGGACCTCAGGAACAACCTAGGGGTGAGTTCCCGGGTTTTCTTTTTGCCTCCTAGGTCCCAGGAGTGGGCCCTGCTGTCTCCAGCAAAAGACCAGGAAGCAGGCAGCCTAGCAAGACAGAAAACGTGTAGACACTCACTGCTCTGCAGCAGTCAAATACCTCAGGAAAAACGATGGCCCGTCCCCAGCCATGCCAGCAAGGGCTGAATGGAGAGCCGAGGCATCCAACCTCGTCAGGTGATGCTGAGCCCCACTGCTGGGGGGTAGGAGAGGCCAGGCAGGGAGCTAAGAGCCAGGCAGTCATGGGGGCCTAACTGGGATGTCAGTGCACCACAAGGAGAGCCTTTGTTCCACCTCCAACCGGCACCAATACGGCCACTCCCCACCCCCACCCAGCGCACACACACAGGGTCGGCGGTGACCATATGGGAAGCAGGCGCGAGACATCCCTGCTCCTCCCAACCAGGGTGGAACTCCTACCCTTGACCGAAAGTAATGAGAGCCCCTCTCCCACCTCAGTGTCAACGGAGGCCAGGCTGGGAACCTGGACTTGCACCCCACCTGGCAATGAAGAGACAGCTCTCCCCACTTTCCCAGCAGTCAGCTAAACAAGCAGGTGGAAACAAGATTACAGACCCATACCCTAACAACTAAAACGTGCAGGTTTCAGTACAAAATCACTTGTCACACCAAGAACCAGGAAAATCTCCACACGAATGAGAGAAGAACCAACGGACGCCAAGATGACACAGATGTCAGGACAGAGGTCACAAAGCAGCTGTTCTGCAGACGCTTCCAGGCGCCTCTGCAAATCTGCTTGAAGCAAAGGACAGTCGAAAATCTCAGCAAAGACGTGGAAGATCTAAAGAAGAACCCAGTGAAAATTTGAGAACTGAAAACACCACTAAAAGTAAACTCTGTGGATGGGCTTAATAGCAGAATGGAGAGGACAGAGGAAAGAAATGTGGACATCAAGAAAGGGAACAGAGGGGAAAGCCGGGACGGCTCAGCGGGTTGAGCGCTCGCTTTGAGGCCACGAGGACCGGGGATCGAATCCCGGCTCCGGCCCAGGCAGGACCCACATGCTGAACTGGGGAGTTCCCACAGTTCGGTTCTCTAACTGTCTCTGTCTCTGTCTCTCTCTCTATCTGTCAAAAGTAAAATAGAAATAA
>PVKE010000222.1:19300-115202 GCA_004027555.1 Craseonycteris thonglongyai | reverse complement strand
GCCCCGGGGACTGAGGATCGAATCCCGGCCCCGGCCCGTGCGGACCCATATGCTGAACTGGGGAGTGCCCCCAGTTCAGTTCTCACTGGGGTGAGACCCTGGCCCAGTCCCTGCCCTGTGCAGCCCCACCCACCTGTGGAATGAAACTATGTGGAAAAACCAATGATGTGCAACTATGGAGACTGTTCTGGGCCCTCCCCCTTCTCTCTGTCTCTCTCTCTCTGTTAAAAACAATAAAAGTAAATCTTTAAAAAAAGATATTCAACAGCATGAGTTACTAGCGAAATGCAAATGAAGACGCCAGTGAGACGTCACTACACACCCGTCAGAATGGCCAACACAGAAAACTGACAACAGTGTGGCACCATGAGGCTTGCCCAGACGTGCTGGGGAGAATGGATGTGGTACAGCCGCCCGGGGGGACCGCTTTTCAGCTTCCTCAAAATCTAAACGTGCCACTATCATGTGACCCAGCAAAGCCACTCCGGGCACTTACCACAGAGAAGTGAAAGCTTGGACTTTTATACAAAAACCTGGGCACGAAAGTCCGTAGCAGTTTTTCTACAAGCTCTACGTGGAAGCAACCCAGATGTCCTCCGTTGGAACGGTGTAACTGCACATCCACACCACATCCCTGCTCAGCGAGGAAAAGACACAGACGACGGACACAGGACGAAGCGCCCGGGGAACACGCCTGCCTCAGGGGGTTGTGTGCTCTCTGATCCCACGCGTATAACATTCTCAAAATGAAGAAATGATCGTGGTGGAAGCAGATTAGTGGTTGATGGGTTACGGAGGGTGTGCGGGCAGGAGGGAGGTGGGTGTGGGCATAAAGACCAGGGCAGGGGGTCCTGCTGGTGACGGAAATCTATATGTTGACTGTCAGGATGTCGATATTTTGGTCTTGATATTGTTCTATAATTTTGCAAGGTGTCTCCATTGGGGACAGATTTCTCACACCTGCACGTGAACATACAATTCTCAAAATGAAAAGTTTATGGGGAAAAAACAATGCGACGGAAAAAACCAGCCCTTTGTATGTAGCCATCCAGAAAAACGCCTCTGGTACAATCTGAAGTGACAGGGGCTGAGGTTGGACTTCCTTGCTTGGGCATGAGGTTGACTCTGGAAGTAGCGTGCTGGGGGTGGGGGCCGGGGGGAGGGGAAGAGACTGAAGGCAGCTCCCCCAGGGAGGCTCATGGTGGTGGCGTTAGAGGATGGAGCCTGGCGTGTGTGTGTCTGTCTGCACGTTGGTCTCCTTCAGTGGGGGGCACCAGCAGTGTCAGTGTTAAATGCTGAGTGTGGGGTGCGGGCAGTGTGCCGTGCTATGGAATTATGGGTCATGTTTTCTTCTTATCTCTACGTTCCTAACATGTGACATTGTTATAGCATTTTTTTTTATTACTGACAAAGTTATATATTAAAAGAGCAAACCACATGAGCAAAGCCACATCAGGGAGCTCACAGGGTGCACTGGGGGACCGGACAGGGATGTCGTCCGCCACCAGCTCTGGGTTTGAGGGGCTGCGGGGTTGGCGGTGGGGACTGGGGCTGACCACTTTGCTCCTGGGGTTCTGCCTGGTACTTTTCTGACACATGCACGTCCCAGGAGCAGAGGGCAATGGTGGGCCTGACCTGAGCCAGACACTCCTGTTCTAGCCTGTTCTCCCACCAAGCAATGAACCAAAGGCCACGTCCAGGCCGGATGGGGGCTGGGGGCCGCCACGGGGCCCGTGTCTCTTTTCAGCGATGCTGTTTGCACCGCCCGGGCGGGGTTCTGTGATACCGTGACTGACAAGAAATACTTGGTTAAGGTGACCAGATTGTAACATTGGTAAAGCGGGACACCATTGACCGGGGCGGAGGGGGTTCTTGATGAAAAATTGGGTCTATCTCCCGCCGTTCCCTAGCTTGTTGTGCATTCTTTCCAAAAATTGGGACCTTTTTAAAACGCCGCGGGATGCGGGACAAATTGTTAAAAATTGGGACTGTCCCGCCAAAAGCGGGACGTCTGGTCACCCTATACTTGGTCCTCGTCCCCATTTTGGGCGGAGTTCCTACGTAAAAACCTGTGGCTTTCCTAAGTGATAAAGGCGTCTCATGTGTATAACCAAGCCCTTCCAAGCACACCTGAGTTTATGTTAATGAGGTGACTTTGGGAAAGCGCCTAAGGATGGGGGCTGTTGCCAGGGGAGCCAACTGTGTGATTAGAGGGCTGGAGCGTTCAGCTGGAGGTACAGGTGACAACCTTGACTTGCAATCGACGCCTGAAGCGGGTGGGGTGGGCAGTGCTGTGGGATCTGACGCCAACCCCAGGTGGCGCTGAGGCGATGGTAGGACACCCAGGTGGTGCTTGACAACTGTGTGGGGGTGTTGCTAACATGCAGCAGGGCATCGATGCCCAGTCTGCTGCCACGTCTGCCAACAGGACACCAGGCAGCAAGCAAGGCCCAGGGCACTCACTCAGGGGCCTTCACCCGACAGACTCGTCTCCCTCGCCGCCAGATACTGGAAGTGGATCAAGAACACGGGTGCCCGCGGGCTCACTGGAAATCTATTGACTGCCCTTCTCTGCTGAAGTGCGGTTCTGTTTAGGGTTACAGTTCAGTCGGGGGCTGGGGAGCAGGGTTTCCGGATTTTGCACCTATTTTTGGAAAGGGGCACTATTGTAACGTGGTCGCCTCTAGCCCCTAGTCTAAACCTGACCCTGCGTCCCTCAGAGCCAGCCCAGCGAGGAAGCCCAGGCTCGGAGCCCGACAAGGAAGGAAGGCGGCCCCATGCCACACTTCCTGGGTGGCCACACTTGTCCAAAAATGTCAAGGTCTTTTCGGGTATCTGTTCTTGGCACGTCCGGTTCTGTCAGGCCAGGGAAGCAGCGTGGCTCCCCGTGTCCAGTGTGCAGCCCAAGACCTGGGGGGCCTTGCTCAAGGTCGCAGGGAGGCAGCTGAAGAGGTGGGAGGCAGCTGAAGAGGTCGCAAACAGATCCGGGACTGTGGTGCCCAGCTCCAGCCGGGGGATCAGGTTACAGCGGCCGGAGCCGGGGTGCAGGACCTCCGTGCCCTCCTGCGCCTGTGTGTGTCGAGGAGAAAACTGGACTTGACGCTTTGAGAAATCCAACAAAACCAAGGCCCCAAAGCAGAGAGCGTGCCCTGCTGTCCTCAGAGGGCCCCTGGGGCGGGGACCCTGTGTGGTCCGTGTGGGCCCTCGGCGGCCTGCAGCACTGAGCTGGGCTGCTGGGCGGTGTTTGTTGTGGGCAGTTGTCATGTCACACTCGGGTGTCACAGGCGGGAGGCCCAGAGACAGGTGTGGCTGAGCCTAGTGATTCCCCGGCACCTTCTCCAGTTACTCTCAGAGGCCAGATTCTTGGAGGCTGGACAAGACGGCACGTCCTCCCCAATGCCCTCCAAGTACCCAGGGTCTGTCCCCAGCAGCATGCTGCTCTGTCTTCTGGGGCCACGAAGCTGGGAGTGCAAGGGTGCCGGCCGCCTTCCTCTGGCTTTTCCCGGCTGATGCTCATTCGTGTGGCTCAGGTGCCGTGTGCACCTGTCATTGAGGCTTTTTGGGAATTGGAGCCGGCTGGGGCCAGCGTGGGGGAGTCTGCCGTGCTCACCTGTTCCCATCTCTGCTCAGCGGGCTCACGCTGGGAGTTTGAAAGCTGCCACGTGGAGGTATTCACACCACTGTAATGGGCAGACTGCAAACTAGGGTTGTCCTCCCTCCCCGACGGAGAGGTGGTTTACCAGCGTGCCTCTGCCTCTGGGGTCTCCGTGCAGAGTTAAGCGACTCCCGGCAGGAACTTGGCCAGGTCACTGTGAGGCTCAGGTCACTCAGGTCACTAGACACGGAGGTCGAGGGTCTGCGAGTGAGCCAAGCCACCTGAGCGCTGTTTGTGCAGTGTGGCCACCCATTACCATCCCAATTTCCCCGGCAGCTGCACTTACCCCAAGCCAGGTCCCCCTTTTCTATAGAACTGGCACCCCAGGCCACACACCCTGTCCTGCCTGTGTGGTCCTAGTCTAGTGGGAAGAACAGGGGTCCAAGGGTCCCCCTAGGAAGGAGAAAGGAGGATTCCCAGTGTCTACAGAAGCAAAGAGTTGGGGAAGCCAGGATAGCTCAGTGGGTTGAGCGCTCGTCTTGCAGCCCCGGGTCTGAGGAATGAGTCCCAGTCCCGGCTCAGGCCCGTGTGGACCCATATGCTGAGCTGGGTGTGCTTCCCATGCGGGAGGCCCCCAGCCCCATTCCCACCCTGCGTGGCCCTGTGCCCACCTGTGGAATGAAAGTGTAGAAAACTAATGAGATGCAACTGTGGAGAGTGCTCTGGACCCTTCCCCTCCCCCCGCCAAAAACAATAAAATAAATCTTAAAAAAAAAAAAAAAAAGAAGAGAATGGGGAAGCCGGGATGGCTCAGTGGGTTAAGTGCTCACTTTGCAGCCCCAGGGACCGAGAATCGAATCCCGGCCCCAGCCCATGTGGACCCATGTGCTGAGCTGGGGAGTGCCCCCAGTTTGGTTCTCACTGGGGTGAGACCCCAGCCCAGTTCCTGCCCTGTGCAGCCCCGCGCCCACCTGTGGAATGAAACTATATGGAAAACCAATGATGTGCAACTATGGAGACTGCTCTGGGCCCTCCCCCTTCTCTCTGTCTCTCTCTGTCAAAAACAATAAAAATCTTAAAAAAAACAAAGCACAGAGTTGGGGTCCCGCCCTGGTCTCGGTCCCAGAGGGTGCAGACCCTGCACCTCTGTCCTCTGAGTGCCCCAGCCCCTGTCTCGGCCTCTGCTGCGGCTAAGTGTGTGTTTCTGTCCCTAAAGGGACTGCAAACTCCCTGTGGGCGGGGTCCTACCTCGGTCAGCTCTGTTCACAGGTCTGAGCAGGGCTGGGTGATAACTGTTCATAAAAGAGAGAAGACACAAACCAGGAAGTGAGTGCAGGCTCGTGGGCTAGCCAGAGGCACAGGTTCAAATCCCAGGTCAGCCACTTCCTGCTGCCATGCGCCTTCGGTTCCCGCCACCCCCACTGCCAGCTTCAGTCTCCTCCACTTGTGCACGGGTGAAAATAATAGAACAGAATGCACAAGTCAAGTTCTTGGTCTGCTACGTGGCCCAGAGCAGTGCTTAGTCACTAGTATTATTGTTATTAATGAAAACGTCCTCTGCGGTCTCCTCTGTGGTCTGCTTTGAGTCTTTAATGTCCCAGACGACCACTAAACAGCACTCTGGCTTAAAAAGGGACAGCACTGTTGATGAATGTCTTGGTGGCCTCAGGTGGCCACTTGTGTTACCAGCTGTGGCTTGTGATCTCTGGTAGGTGGAGTGTTACCTTCCTTGGTTAGACACCCATGCGTACACACATGTACACACACATTCCCATGTACAGCCCCACACTCAGCACACATGCACACACACAAGTGTACTTGTTGGTCCATGTGCACACTGTGTGCACACACACACAGCTGCTCCCTACCATCTGCTCTAATGCATGATTTTAGTAACTATCTACTACTCCATGGTTCTTGAAAAAAATGCCTTTAACTTTATTGAAAAAATAATGTAAAGAAAAGCACAAATAGAAGCCCATACCTTGATATGTTTTTACAAAGTGAAATATGTCCCCGTGATCTGCCAAATCAAGACACAGGACATTTCCAGCCCCCGGGAGCCCCCCTTCTCTGTCATGTCCCCTCCCTGTCACGCCCCATCCCCAGGGGGCCGCCTTCCTGGCTCTGACCCCAGCGTTCAGTTTCTGTACTTTCTGTGAGTGAAACACGTGGCGAATCCTCCTTTGTGCCCGGTTCTTCTGCTCGACACGGAGGTTGTGAGGTCTGTGTGTAGGCAGGCACTGTCCACGCTCGTGTGACAGGGACACAAGCATTTGGGGCCCTTGGGAACGGTGTGCTGGAACCTTCCGCACGCCCTGAAGCACTGTCTGGGTGTGTCGGGCAGTGGGAGGCCTGTGAGGGGCGTGTGTAACACAGTGTAACATTGTGCACTTAAGGTTCCCACCTGGGAATAGACAGGGCTGTTCCTGCTTTGTCACCATTATAAACAGTGTTTCAGTGAGAATTCCTATACAGATGTGTGTGTGTGTATTTGTAAAAATAAACTTTTTATTTTGGAATAATTTCATACTTACAAAAAAGTTGCCAGGATAGCACACACAGTTCCCGTCCACGCCCCATGCGGTTTCCTCTCGTTAACAGCTCTCGTGTCCACAGTCCCCTTGTCACAACTAAGGGGTTTCTGTTGGGACCATGAAAAAGTTTTGGAATTGGATCGTGGTGATGGTTGCTCAACATTGTGACTGTAATTAATGCCACTGAGCTGTATGCTTCAAAATGGTTACAATGGCAAGATCTATGTGCTATATATATATTTACCACAATTTAGAAAAATTAATAATGTAATGTACCCCAAATTATTCATTTGTCTACTTTAAATAGGTGACTTGTATGGTATATGAATGATACCTCAGTAAGCCTGTTTTAAAAAAAAGAAATGGTCGCTCTTCTGCTGGGGGAACGCTGCTTTGGCTCCTTACCTTCCTCCTGCTTGAACACCGTGCCTCTGTCGTCTCCTGTGGCCGTGATAAAATAACACAAACTCGCGGCTTTAACAACAGGCATGTATCTTCTCACAGCTCAGTTCTGGAGGCTAGACTTCCAAGATCAAGGTCATGATGCAGAAGGGGCTGACGCTGTGTCCATCTTCCCCTTGCGTCCCCGCCCTCTTTGTCCACTCCTCCCCCTGCTCTGCCCCCCAAAGATCTGCTGCTCCCCCCACCAGTGACTGCTGCGGTGGGGTGGGGATGGGTCTTGCTCCTCCACACCCTGGCCTGCGATGTTGGTTATTCCCGGGTTGTCTTTTCTTATTCTCTTTGTTCTCTGAACACCCAACATTTTGATGGTTAGCTGCTGAAGATGACTTCACGTGGAGATTTGACTGCCTGGTGCCATGCACACATATTAAGAAAAAGAAGAAGAAAAAATACCCTGGCAGGACAACGGTAAAAACACAGTTTTCCCAGAAATATATTTAAAGAATAAAGAAGCCGCTAAGAAGCTAACAGAACATAAAGCACCAACGTGAAGTGTGGGGCGTTCAGGGGTTGCGGGGGGCACGCTTGAGCCCAGATCCCCCATATCCTGCCCCCAGGAACGCAGGGGGCCAGGTTTCCTGGATCGCCCATGCCCAGACACACACACAAACCCCCTTCCCCCCTGAGCAGGACTGTGCAGAGCTGCAGCGGGAAGCCAGTGCGAGGCCTGTCGCAGACAGAGTGCCCACCATTTGAGGGAGAGCCCTGCCATCACCCCTCCTGCCTTCCACAGCCCACGGTCCCTCGGCTCAGCCTCTACCCCATCGGCCTCGGGCTGGGCTGGGCTGCTGACAGCCAGGCCACAGTGTCAAGGTGACTTGGTCACTTAGCATCCTCAGCTCTCAGGTGCACCAGCCGCTCCTCCCCCCCATCCCCCCAACCCCACCCCAGCAGCCTCTCAGGGAGACAGAGCAGGTCCTGCTGTTTGTGTTTGAAGGACGGGGACACTAACAATGCTGGTGTCCACAGAGTGCTTCCTATGGTTTTGCTGCATCCTCTAACCACTCCCAGGACGGAGGTTCCATCATCAAGCCCATGTGAGAGCTGAAGAACGAGGCCCGGACACAGGGGTGGCCGCAGAACCAGGCCCGGCTGCTCCCTCGTGCTCCTGGCCACCAGGTTCTGCACCCGAGGACCAAGGCCAGCCAGAGACCCCTGTGCGTGGACCCACCCAGCCTCCTGGGCACGAGGACACTCCCCCCCCGTGACCCCTGCACAGGGCCTTGTGCCCCATCTAACCTTTTCTAGAAAGCAAGACTTCCCCTGGCAGGAGCTCACCATGAGCTTTTATGGATCCAGGGGGAAAAAAAACGTCCTGAGGTTCATAAGCTGACTCTCCAGGGGACCCGCGGGAGCCCGAGCCCCAGGAGCACGCGCTCTGCTGAGCCTCCGAGGCTGGCGGGGCCGTGCAGCCTGGCCCCCAGCGGCACCACACTCGTTTGGGCCTTTGGCAAGAGGACTGTTAGCATCATTCATCTTTGGCTCCACTCACCTCAGGCCGCCTGGAGGCCCAGAGGGGTTCCCAGTAAAGGGGATTGTGTGGGAAGGGGGTTCCGCCAGGCGGGCAGCCTGGGGAAAGCCGGGCCGCTTTAGGCTAACGTGCTGGCAGCTCCAACATGGACATGCATGTTCCCCGAAGGTGTTCCAGACGCTGCCACCACGTCTCAAGTCCCTTCAGGACGCGTTTCCCAGTGCTTGTCATGAGGAGGCAGCCGCTGTCCCTGGCTGAGAGGGGTGGGGTGTCCCGCGTTCCTCACACAAGTCTGACCACAGGACCCCTCTTTCGAGGAGCCTCTCATGGCCCCAGGGTTTGGCAGAAGGTGCCTTCTGGTGCCCGGCCACCACCGTGAGACGGGCAGCATGACTCAGTCCTGCCTCTGGAAATAGCCAGCTCCTGGGAAGGTCGAAGAATCTCGACGCTGACTGCCTTCCAGGTTCCCTCCGCCGTGCTCATGGGACATGGCCCCGGCCGGGAAAACAGCACATAGGCCCTATTGATGCAGAGGCCTGGCCAGCCTCTGGAAACGGGCAGGAAGGAGGCCAGCATGACGTGGAGCTTTTCAATGTGTGGTTGTCCCACAATCTGGGCTCCAGGCTCCTGGTGATGGACGTGCAGGCGGCTTCTCAGTTTTTCATGATTATAAATCACGCTGTGGCGAGCGGGGTTGGCAGACGTCCTTGTGCAAACGTGCAAGTGTGCTAGGCTTTCTTTAGAACAATGTCCCCACACTTTTTTTTTAAAGATTTGCTTTGTTGTGTTTGACAGAGAGAAGGGGGAGGGCCCAGAACAGTGTCCATAGTTGCACATCGTTGGTTTTTCCACATAGTTTCATTCCACAGGTGGGCACGGGGCTGCACAGGGCAGGAACTGGGCCGGGGTCTCACCCCAGTGAGAACTGAACTGGGGGAGCTCCCCAGCTCAGCATATGGGTCCTCACGGGCCGGGGCCAGGATTCAATCCTCAGTCCCTGGGGCTGCAAAGTGAGCGCTTAACCCACTGAGCCATCCCGGCTTCCCCATCAGTTTTTTTCCTTCCACACAGGTGGGCAGGGTGGCCATGCAGGGCGGGGACCGGGCTGGGGGCCTCCCGCATGGGAAGCACTCCCCAGTTCAGCATATGGATCCACGAGGGCTGGGGCCGGGACTCGATCCTGGGTCCCCGGTGCTGCAAAGCGAGCGCTTAACCCACTGAGCCATCCCGGCTTCCCCGATGTCCTCCACTCTTGCTGGCTAATAAGCATCACCTTGGAGAGCTTCTTCAATGACCAGGCCTGCCCCTGGCAGGTCTGAGTTTTGGACCCAGGAATCGCTGTTCTTTCTTGTAACAGTACTTCAGTGATTCCTATTATCGAGGAAGTTTAGGGACCCCTTCCGCAGACGCAGGAGAGCTGGCTCAGCACGAACGGGCATCCTCAGTTTTCCAACTAGACGTTTCTATCCAAAGGGGATGGGCCTGTTTTCTGTCCCCTCCAGCGATGGGAAAGCATCCCATTTTCCCACATCCTTGCCAATTCTTGGTACTGTGAGGTTGTTTTTTTTTTCCTCCAAATCTGAAAAGTGTGTAATAACATCGTTTTAATCTAATCTGTGTTCCCCGTACTTTGGGCATGGTTGAGCACTTTTTCATGTGTTTACTGACCAGCCGAGTTTCCTTTTTGTGAATTGTGAATTCATATCCTTTGTAAGCTTTACTGTGGGGCACTTGTCCTTTTAAAATTGGTTTGTAACGATTCTTCATACTTTCTACTCCTGCCGCTTTGTGAGTTACTTGTGTTGCAAGTATTGACTCTCAGTCTGTGGTTTGTCCTTTCGCTTTGTTTACAGTGTCTTACTGAGCAAAATCAGACATATAATCAGATTTATTATCATTTTGTTAGGGTTTGTGCGTTTTGCATCTTGTCTAAGACACCCTCCCATTCCCATCGTTGGATAGTCTTCTACATTGACCTCCAGAAGCTTTAAAGTTTGTGTTGTACACTCTAGATCGACTTGAATTTGGCTTGTGTGTCTGGTGTGAGGTAGGGATTTAATTTTATCTTCTATTTTGATAAGGAGTTGTTCCAATACTATCTTCTAATAGCCCTACCTTCCCCATTGTGATGCCACCTCTGTCATATGTCAGCTTTACATATTTGCTCTTATAGTCCCTTTAAATGTGTGTGTGTTTAAGAAATGGCTTTATTGGGACATAATTTGCTACTGTACAGTTCACCCTTACGAAGTATAGGATTCGATGGTTTTCAGTCTATTCACACACTGTTGCCATCGTCAGTTTTGGAACACTTGCGTCACTGAGCTATCCTACCCCTCTAGCTAACCACCCGGCCCTTATGGCCCCAGCCCTAGGCAACGACCAATCTACTGCGTGTCTCTGTAGACATTTCCCAGTGGTACCTCGGGACTCATTACTGAGCTCCGGGAGGCCTGACGATTACCAAACGAACGACAAGAGCCGGGATAAAATCTTCCCATCGAAATGCGTCGAGTATCACATTCGGCGAGTCCCAAAGCAGCCCAGAACCGCGGTGTGACTGAATGGAAGCGTGACGTGGTCCCGTGTGACTGGCGGCTTTCACTTGCGTGTACATCTAGCATTGGAATTGCTGGGTCATGTGGTGATTCACTGTGCTTTTTGGGGGGACATGCTGGGCTGTTTTCCAAGGCAGCGGCCTCACTTTACATCCCACCAGCCGCGCGGGAGGCTTCTGACCCCTCCACACCCTCACCCCCACTTGTTGTCATCTGACTTTTTGATTTCTGGCCCTAGTGGGCCTCACCTCCCAGGTGACCACAGCATTGCTCTCTAGAGCAGCAATCTATGTCTCTTCGTGACATTTAAAAAGGAGAAGTCTTTACAAATGTCTGCACAAAATCAGTCCTGGTGGGTTCTCACTCCTCAGGCTGTGCCATGACAATAGCTGGCAGGAGACAATGCTGCCTTCCAAGGGGGACATGCCCCAGGGCTGACCTCCCCCCTCCTCTGCTGCCTGGGGGAGGGACACTGGGGAGCACCAGCCAAGCCCCCGCAGGGCCTGGCCCACAGGCTGCAGCGTGCTCCGGGAGCCCCGGAAGGACGAGGGAAGGTTCACGAATAGCCTTTGGGGCCGAGCTGTGCAGCCTTCATGGGCAGCTTGACGCAGACAGAGGCGAGGACAGAATCTGGGTCGTGTGCGGGAGCGGGGATGGCGTGTGGGTCGTGTGCGGGAGTGGGGTCAGAATCGGCCTCCTGTGCGGGAGGCGGCATTGTGGCTTCTAAGCCGCCTCACAGGGCAAAAGCCCAATTAGCGAAAATGAAAACTTGGTTTAAAAAGGGGTGACGTGAGCTCAGCCTTGGAGCTACTCAGACACGGTTCACAATCCCACACAGGACGACAAACAGGAGAGGGTGTGGGCAGTGGCCACCCCTTTTGCCCGGGGCCGGACCCGTAGGAGCCAGCTGGAGAGCTGATGGGGGGCCCTGGCACTACAGGGCTCACCCCTGGAAATCCTAATCGCGGATTTGGGCTCGGCCGTCATTCCCGGCCTCTGCACCCCTTTGCTGTGTTCACAGTGCTTAGTGAGGTTCTTTCATGTCCATCCCGACAGACCCGGTGGCTCCTGTATCTGTGGGGACAGAGGGTGGGGTTCCCCCCCACTCAGCCTTGGCCAGGGCTGCAGAGCTGAGGTCGGGCTCTGGGTTCAGAGCCGGGGTCCCTGGTGCCGCAGCCCCTCCGATCCGCAGGCCGCCTGCGTGCAGCAACTGGGCTCGGCTCTGAATGCGATCATTATTCCTCACCCTGCCGCGGCGTGCCGGGCCGGCAGCCTCTTCGGGCTGGTGCTGCTCGGAAGCCAGCACCGCTGCCAAATCCAGTTGTTTGACTTAATGTTTCAAGGCCAAGTCCTTTTCAGGAAAGTTCTCTCCACCCCACGGGCCCCCTTAGAAAAATAGTTGTGTGATTGACTGGCTTTGCAGGTTTTTAATCCATCATTCTTTCCAACGTGTTGTGTGAACAGCTCATTCGTTCAATCACAGAATATTCTCTCCTTCCAAATGAACATGCAAGGGAAGTGGGAGAGGGTGGAATATGAGTATTTGGGGGGCTGGGGTGCAGAACATGTCAGCCCCAAGCCAGGAGCTGCAGGAGGGCCAGGTGTCATCTGTCCAGCACGCCCCACATCCCCACGGCGGGCCTGTCCCGTGGGAGGCGCTGGTTGATGCTCAGTCGGGGGTGGGGGGTGGTTGCAGCAGATGCTGTTACGCCTTCTTTGCAGGAAGCAGGGTCCCTATCCCAGACAGAAAAGATCTTTCTGGGGAAGGTATTGGTAAAGAGCATTCCTGTCTCCGTGGTGCTCAGGGGCTGGGGTGGGGGTGGGGGTGGGTCACAGAGCGGCCTCCTAAGGGAGGGTGTGGAGTGTACGGAACAGAAGCCAGGGTGAGGAGTGGGTGCTGTGGTCAGTTGCTGTTTCAGGGTCCCGGCTTGTTCATTACAGGAGACGTGGGGCAGGAGGGTCGCGTCTCCGAGCCTGACCGTCAGTGATGTGAGGGCGAGCGTGTTGGGGGGCTTCCAGGACAAAAAGGACAGAACCCTGCCGTGCAGATCAAATCGCCAGGTTTCCCCGTCTGTAATGTGAGGCTGGCGGAGTCAGGGCCTCTGCAGGCCTGCGTGGGGGGCTTCCCGGAGGCCACAGGCCGGGCTTGCTTGGGGTGGGCGATAGCTTCCCAGTAGATCCTGGACAGGAGCAGCGTCTGAGGAAAATCAGCGTGGCGCGGCCTGAATGTTCTGGAAGGGCAGCTCATCTCCTGAGCTGGAGATGCTCCTGAAGAAAACAAGACTGCGTCTAGGAACCGTCCCGGGCGCGGCCGCGTGCCAGCCGCCCGGGCAGCTTGGACGGGCTCCCTGCCGCACAATCGGCCCAGTGTGGGGCACGCCGACCCGGCAGCCTGGCGTCCCCGAGGGCCGGGATGAATGGCCCCCTCACTGGGCGGCTTTGACCGTTTATGAGGTGCTGTCTGCAGGGTGATGAATGAGGTGGCATCCCGTCCGCTTCTCGGGGAACCTGGCCCGGGTGGAAAATGCTCAGTCCAGCCAGGGGAGGGGCACTGCTCTCTTCTCTGATTTGCCCCAGGCCCTCCGCTTCTGTGCCTCAGTTTCCTCGTCTGCATGGACGGGTGGAAGAGGCCTGCCCACGCCCCCACCCCTGGCCCCATGCTTCTAAGTCCAGGCGGGAGCAACGGTGCTGGGAGAAGAGAGCTCAGGGCCTCCCTTCTGCTGAGCCTGGGCCTGGTGGGCAGCAGGCAGACAGCCCAGGTGCCCAGAGCCAGGCTCCACCCTCTGGAAGGACACAGGCTCCTCTCCTCTCAGGTGCAGCCCTGCTGGGCCGCCTCGGGCCAGCGTCTGTTCCCCTCTGGGCCTCAGTCTCTTCACCTGAGAAATGACGGGCTGTACCCTAACGTTGCTCCAGCTGTTGGGGTTGGGGCTCGTTTGCCTTGTGTGGAGCCTTGTTTGGGGGCTCATTTGGTGCAGTGGGTACCAGGAAGGTGCTGGCATTGGAAGCAGATTGAGACGTGTCCCAGCCTCCACATGCTGGCTGGGTCCCCTGGCTCCTGTGTCCTTGTCTTTGGGGGATGAGATGGCACATCTTTTCCGGGTGGATATGAAAGAGGTGTCAGGGTGGACATGCTGGGCCAGCCCCCGGGCAGTCTGTCCAGAAGGTGGTGAGTTTGGGCCTGTCAGATAGCTGCTGGCTGCCGGCTGGGAAGAAGGGCTGGGGTGAGGACTGGCCCTGGGGGCTCGGGGTGGCGTCTGTGTGACGTCAGGCAGCGCTGTCCTCCAGGGCTACCTCAGCTCGCCAGGGCAGGCTGTGCTTTGTGAGGAACTGACATGCCCTGCAGAGCAGGTGGCATCTTGGCCTGGGCTGCCCCTCCCTCGGCCGCTGAGCCCCGGGGCCGGGGAGAGGTCGCCATGCCTCTTGCTGGGTCTGGCTGGGCAGGAGCATAACCTTGCCTTCCCAGCCACATTAATACCTCCAGGGAAGTGGTGGGAGGAAGCCCGAATCGAGAAACTGTGCTTTTATTACTCTGTGCATTACAAAGGCGGCATGACAGCCGTCTCCCAGGGAACTCAGAAAGCCTCCAAACGTTAACATTTCACTTACCGTCTCAGCTTCAGGGGCCGAGCTGCCTCTGGATGACAGAACATCCACTCCACCTGAGGGCCTCGGGTCCCCCTTAGCAGAGTTCTCCGGGGTGCTAGCTGGACACACCGTTTTGGTTTGGTTTGTTTGTTTTTGTTTTTTGCTCAAATTCCCAGGCCTGAGGTGCAGGCCCCTCCGCTCTTCCTGACTGTGGTTTCTTTCTTTTTTCTCTCTTTCTCCCAATTTATTGCTTATTACATGAACTCATATCCCACGCGAGACTTCAGTTTCCACTATTGTACTTTTCTAAATCAGCCAGGAACATGTAGTGAAAACACCACCCTAAGTAAATATCTAAAACCCACCAAATCTCAACACCTGTGGGCTGTGTTTATATAAAGACGAACTGTCACAAAAGGCCGATACTTCAGTCGTCCTATGTACTTAGTAAACCAATGAAGCACAGGAATCATACAAACACATTACATTCAGTTACTCTGTTGTCACGGTTGCCAGTATGTAACTTTTTAAAAACTGTGGCTGTACCTTTTCTTTGATACAGCATTAGTTTTATTTAATGACTAGAACCTCGAGTACTGCATTACCAATAAAAATAACGAAAGTGAAGATTTAGGAAAGGAACCTAAGTATCTAAAGTTTACCAGAGAGTTTGTGGGGGGTGGGTGGCTGTGGTTTCTGGGCTTCTCTCTGAGGACCCCTGGCTCTGTCGGAGTCCAAACATCATAGGACCCTTCAGCAAACAGCTGTTTATTTCATCCCTGTTGCTCTGTGTGGAGCAACCCCTTCTCACTGTTAGGAGTGGTTTCATGGTGTGACTCGCCCACCACTTACTTATTCATCCTGCTCATGAAGGACACGCGGGTTGTTTACGGTCTGAGCTCATGATGGTCGGAGCAGGTGGGCCATGCCCCACGGTGGACATAGCCTCCTTGTCCTCGTGCCTGTGGCAGGAGGGAGGCCCGGGCTCGAGCGCCACTCCTGTGTGTCGAGTTAGGAGACGTCTGCGGAACGGCGTTCCAGAGCTCCGCGCCCGCGTGGCCCCGCTGGTCACGTCGTGCCAGCCCGGGGCGTTCCTCAGCCTGGCCTCTCCCGTGGTGAGCAGGGACGCCGCTCGTAACCTGCACATCACCTGTGATACGGAGCCCCTTAACGTCTGCCCCGTGCCCGTGTGGACTCCTGGTTTGGGAGGTGCCGATTTTAACCCTTTGTAAGCAGAACACGTGCAAAGCGGGTAAAGGCTGGTCGATGAGAAGTCCCATGTGGACACCGGGAAGGCCATGGAGGTCATGAAACCGCATTCCTAAGCTCGGGCCACACTTTCCGTGCAGTGAGCGTTCCACGTGCTGGGCCCTACACAGCACCTGGCACCTGCCTTAGGACACTTACCTCCCAAGGACAGACCGGGACAGGGGTTCTGGGTGCCGCGTGCTCCTCACCTGTCCCAAGCCCCTGTTTCTTCACCTCCCAGGACAGCTGAGGGGGCATCAGCCTGCCACCCCGCCCCTGGTCACCCCTGTCTTTGCCAGGATTCGCTGGCCCAGCCACCAGGGTCTACGCATGGTGGAGAGGGTACTTCCTCCCCACACGCCTCTTCCTGCCTGGGCCCCCGCCTGGCAACTCGGGGCCCATGGGCAAGCCACGGGGTCTCCCGGACCTCATGTGGCCTAGCCTCCAAAGGAGGGGTGGGTGGCATTTCTGGAGGAAGCCGAGTGAGCGCCCGCCCTGCTGCCCTGTGGGTCTGGGTGGGGCGCATGCGGAGTTCTCGGGGGATTTTGCCGTTGGAGAGCACCCTGTGAGGGGCCGGGCCGGCTTGTTTTAATCCAAACACACGCCAGGTGTTCAGCATGTTGTTATCAAAATATTCTGAACAGCTGTGAGGGGCTCCGCTGCTGGAAAGCCAGAGGCCCAGCCCCACAGGCGCGTCCCTCTGCCAGAACCAGGCTCCTAGGTGGGCCCCGCCCGCCACCTGCCCGCCCAGCCCCCTGGCTCCTGGGGGTTGGGGTCTGGGCCATGCTGCAAGTGCTTCCAGCCGGGTTGAGGAGGCAGCCAGGCCTCCCAGCACCAGCTCTGTGGCCCTGGGGAGGCTACTTACCCTCTCTGAGCCTCCACTTGGTGGCCTGGAAGATGAGGGCAGTAGCCCCTCTTCCTCCCTACTGTGAAAACCAAAGGAGCTGCCATGCGTGAGGCCCCTCGCCTGGTCCCCAGAGGGAGAGGGCTCTCAGGGGCTGTCACTATTATGAATAATACAAACAGAGCATCTCATCAGCTTGAAGTGGGCCCCAAGGGCAGGCTTGAGGGTCCAGGTGGGGTGGCTGCCCCCTCTCACTCTCAGAGAGTCTCTGGCCATCTGTCCAGAGCGTCTCCTGCCATCTGTCCCGGGCCCAGCCACACGGGCGGCTCCGCAGGTCTGGCATCGGCTGGCACTTGTCCCTGGTGGCCTAGCCAGGCTTTGTCAAGAGCCCCTTGGAGAAGCGCCCCCCGAGATGGCCCTCAGGACCTGCCGCCATATCCAAAGATGGCACCAGCTCCCCAGACACTGACCCCAGGCGTGACCTTCCTGTGCGCGGCTGTGGCCCTGGTTCTCCACCCGCCCGGCCAGCACCCGCCGTCCGTCTGTCCATCCGCTCAGCTGGTTCCTCTTCTGTGATCCACACCAGTCTAGCTACATTGTCTTGCCGACTCCCCACCACAGCCTCGGAGGCGGGGCTCTTCAGCCCCAGTTACAGATGAGAGAATCGAGGCTCCATGTGGTCAATGCTTGTCCAAGGTCACACAGCGGTCACAGGCAGCCTAGTTGGAGCCGGTGGCTCAGGCGCCCTCCGCCAAGGCCTCGTGGAACGGAACGGCGGGAAGGCCACACACGCTGGGCTGGGCAGCCCCCACCCTCCCCTTGCCGTCCCCTGGCCCAGGTGTGGGAGGCTCAGAGCCCCTGTGTGAATAGTTAGGACCCTCTGGGGTCAGGCATGAAATGCTTTCTAGGGACAAATAGGGGAAGAGAAGAGAAACCACTCCTGTTATTTGGACGACCTGTGAGGTCATAAGGGTGTATACTGGCTGTTAGGGCCGGACTTGGGGTGCCCTGCCTTCCTGTGATCCTATCAGGCCTGTGTCTCAGAGGCCTTATTCATTCATTCATTCATTCATTCATTCATTCGTTCATTCGTTCAGCGCAGGGTCCTGGAAACCATGGAGTGGGCGGGTCTTGCAGAGGAGGGGGGTGTTCTAACAGTGGCAGGGGCACTTTGGGGAAGGTGACAGGTTGAATACCTGGAACACCGAGGCATTACAGGGTGGGGCGTGGCGGCTGGGCTCTGAGGCCACCTTGGGGAGACTGGATTGGCTCTTGGTGGGGGGGGCCACTGGGGCCCCCGACCTAGACCGCACGGGCCCCTCTGCTGCTTTTCTGCAGCCCCAGCCTCCGTGTGCTTCTGCTTCCGGTGCCGGATCTGCCTGGGACTCTGCCCTTGGGTGCGTGCCCTTGGGAGCGAGAGCCCGCTGCAGGCCTGGGGTGGGCACGGGGCGCCTGCCGCCCTGGGTTCAGTTAGGCGGGCTGTAAACGGGGCTGGCCCAGGCCAGATGTTGGCCCTGGGTGGGGGGCGAGGGGGCGTTTCCACGCTTCTAACAGTCTGGGTTTGGGGAGAACGGGTACTTCATCCTGGCTCTCCGGAAGGAATCCTCTATAGCCTGGCCCTGCCTCGTACGTAGACTGAGCGCTCAGGTGCTGGAGCCTCAACAGAGGGGCCTGTCCATGGAGGTGAGGCCTTTGGAGAGCATGCGGCCCGGTGCTGGGGCTGCAGACACCACCAGGAGGTGAGGCCTTTGGAGAGCATGCGGCCCGGTGCTGGGGTTGCAGACACCACCAGCAGGTGAGGCCTTTGGAGAGCATGCGGCCCGGTGCTGGCGTTGCAGACACCACCAGCAGGTGAGGCCTTTGGAGAGCATGCGGCCCGGTGCTGGGGTTGCAGACACCACCAGCAGGTGAGGCCAGGCCCCGGCCTCAGACCCCGGCCCTTCTGCCCACCAGCCCGTGGCTGTGGGGACGGACTGGCCCCCATGGCTGGACCTCTAGGACAAACAGCTCAGGCTCACAGAGAGCCGGACACCTGGATGATGATGCAGCCCCCGAAAGGAGAGAGGGAGGGAGGCCTTTTGCTTGGCTGCTCAGGCTGACTGTTCCTGTCACCGCCAGGAGCCAAGACCATATGCCGGGAGCATGAGGCCACCATGGAGTGGGCAGGTCTTGCAGAGGAGCTGCAGGGAGCTCACAGCTGGGACGGGCCTCCCACAGGTTCTCTGATGGGGTCAATACCAGGCTGACCAGATGTACCATCGACCCAGGACAGTACCGTTGTTTTCTGTCCCATTTCAAACCTCGCGTCCGGTCTGCCTGATGTCACCTTGAATTTAGTCCGGTGAGACAAGGCTGACCATTCGTACCGTTTGAAATGGAAACAGTATGGTTTTCTGTCCCATTTAGATCGTCACGTCATGAGCACACAGAAGCGGGCACCTCGTGAATGAGGGCTGGGGGAGGCCGCAGGGAAGGTTCCGGAGGAGTTCTTGGGAAAGGCGTTGCGGGTTGCCCATGCTTCAGGGTGGGGCAGCGCATTCAGATTCCTGCGGGGGCGGGCAGGAAATGCAGTGGAGTGAGAAGGGCCTGGGCTAAGGACAGGGAGACACAATAGAGGATGGTGGGGAGTGTGGCGAACCAGAAGCTGCTTGCCCCATTCAAGGGGTGGCAGTCACGCTCTGTCGGCTCATCTTTGCCTGGGGAATGCTGGCAAGATTTTCAAAGCAAGCCAGATTTTCAGTTTCTAGTTTTGAAACACACTATGACATATCCAGCCCCCTGCTCCCCCCATTGTGGGACTCTGGCTTCACTGTGCATGTGAATGGGGTGAAGGCTGGGGCAGGGGATTCAAGGAACCTCATTTGTCACTGCAGTGGGGGTGGAGGGGTCTCTTGAGACGACCGGCATCCCGGTGGGCACCTGGGTGGCACTGCCCACTCCTTTTCCGGGTGCCCTTTCTCTGTCCTCCCCACCTCCGGAGCCTGCAGTTGGTGGGTGGTGAGAACTGCACAGGAAGCAGCTGGCGCTGTGGGGTCGGTTCTGGTTGACAAGGTTCCACCAGGCCGAGAGGCGCCGTAAACAGGCCGGTTTCCTCCTGGCGCCAGGGTCCACGGTGAAGCCCCTCCTGAGCCGGGCCCGGGCCCCACCACGCTCTGCCTGGCTGGAACGCTCCCGTGCTCAGGCCTCGCCGGGGTGCTGGAGACCTCAGGGCCGAGCCTACGGCGTCGGCCCCGGCGCGCCCAGCTGCGGCGGGGGAGCTGTGTGCCGTCCTTGGTGCCTGTGTCAGTTACGCCTTTTCTGTCATTTTCCCGTCCCCGCTGCTGAGCAACGCCTTTCTGTGTGGCCAGAGGTCACCGGTGCATCAGTGATTCCCAGATGCAGGATCTGCCCCGTGTGCCCAGGGAAGAATCGCTAAAATGAGCCCAGATTTACATGTGTGTGAAAGCCAGACGCACGGGCTTAACGTCCCAGCGCTGCCACCCACTGCCCGTGACTTTGGACAAGTTCCTTTCCCCCCTGGGGGCCAGGGGAGCTGAGGGCCTGGTGGGCAGGGTTGGGCACGCAGGCCCATCTCTGCCTGAGAAGGGTGAGCTGAGGCTGGAGCCGGTAACCGGGCACTCAGCAGTGGCACGCGGGCAGGAGGGTGCAGGGCCCGGCTTCCTGCTTCTGCGGTGACCTCATGCAGGCAGGGGCCACGTCGGAGTCCCTGGTGAGAGGCGCGCTCTGTAGACCTTGGCTGGTGGATGGCACAGGCTCGGCCGGGAGGGCGCGGGGAGTTCCCCCGTCAGTTTGTCAGCAGCAGGACCCAGTGCTGTCCCGGAGGCACCCAGGTTCCACGCTGGCCCAGGGGACAGAGGTAGCCACAGCCCCCCTGAGATCTGTGGTCCACTCCTCCCTCCCAGCCACCCCAGGACAAGACCACTGACCCCACGGGCAGGCCCCTGGGTTGTGGTGTCCTGGGGCTCAGACGGAAGGAGGTCGTGAGCTCGTTCTCACCGTCTGCGGCCCCAGAACCCGATGCCCTCTGTCCTTTTCCCCGAAACTCGTCAGCGCACCCCGGACTTGGCATCACTGTCAGTGATGTCACCCTCCCGAGGCCAGTTCTCTGAATCCCCTTGCCAGCTGCCCCCAGGGCCTGGCCCTCGGCCACCAGGGCGTGGTCACTCCTCCCAAATCACTTGGGGCAAGGACACGTGCCCCTCTGTGTGGTCGGGCCTCTGGTTTTCAGAACCTCATGTGGCCCTTCCCTGTAGCGGACCAGGGGGAGGAGGTGGCACTGACCCCGGACGACTCAGCTAGAGGGTGCACCTGTGTCCCCTCGGTGGGCGGGGCCTCAGTGGGCGGACGCCCCTCTGCCCTGGAGTCCGGCGGACATTCCCCTTCGGCCGGGACAAAGACGGTCCCTGTAAGGCCGCCCAGGCCGTGCACAGATCGGCCTTGTCCTCTCCTGGGCTCACAGGGCGCGAGGGGGAGGAATAGCTAATGACAGGCAGCACCCTGCCGGTGGGGGCCTTTGTCCATTCACTGCACGGCAGATGCTTCCTGGGTGCCTGTGCTGGGCCAGGCCTGCGTGGGTGACTGCGGAGGGCAGGAAGCTGGGCCCCTCCCTCCAGGCAGCTCAGGTCAGCGGGGCACCAGAATGGTCCGGGGAGCAGGGGTCCAAGTGCGCTGTGTTCAGAAAACAGAGCAGTCCGCCCTGTGGGATGGAGCCTAGAGTTGGAGATGGGGATAAGTGGGTGAGGTTTTGAAGGATGCATAGGAGTTTGCAGATGGAGCAGGACCTAGTGATGATGCCAGCCTGGGATACAGTATGACCAGAAGTGTGGGAAAGAAGTGGCCCCTAGCTGGCATGTGTAGGGCGGGCACCTAGTTAGGACAGACACTTCAACTCTGCTGAGGAACGGGTTGTGACGTGGGCACTAGGGAGCTACAGCAGAGTCCACACAGGGAGAGGTGGGAGCTGCAGAGGAGGGAGGGACGAGGGGAAGGGACAGACTTGAGCAGAAGACCCCACCCATGCCTTGGAAGCGGGCCCCCCCAGTAGCCTGGTAGAAGCCATGGCCCCTGGTCAGCCTCCCGATCCTATGAACACGCATCACAGCTCTGTGTCTCGGGTGGAGACCCCAGCATTCCACCCCGAGCTGGAGAAGAGCCCCCTGCACAAGCCGGGTGTCCATCCAGCACAGAGCCCTCCTCTCTGCTGGGTCCCCGCACAGCTCTGTTCCCACTGCCTCGGGCATGTCCCTGCTGGTTTTCTTGGCTCAGCCTTCGTGTGCCCAGTCTTCGAGGCCCCGTGGGTTTCAGGTCACTGGCCAGCGTGGAGTGGGGTCCATGGGCTGAGCTGCTTCCGGGGCTCCCGGAAGACCAGAATGAGGCCCTCCCCAAGAGCCGCTGCCCATGGCAGCATCACGTAATTAAGACATAAAAGTCCACGATTTCCTCTGTGTGTTGGCAAACACTGGCCAGCTGCTAATGCAATCTTTCCCTTTAATGGATTCTCGAATTTAAATGATACGTAATTAAACATAATTAGCCATGCGCGCCACTGGGCTAGGCACTGTATGCCGAGGGGGGCGGGCCAGAATCTCATTATGAAGCATCTGCTTTTACGGGCGGATTTCTTGTTCCCTCTCGGGTTGAGTGCATTTGACTGGGCAGCAAGCCTGGCCCCAGGGTCCTGTGACGGTGTCCGAGGAGGGGAGTCCTGGGGCCAGCTGCCCGGGGACTTGGGGGATGGACCGGGTGGCGGGTGTTTGCTGGGAGTTTTGTTCCGCTTCTGACCACTGCTGTGGACCTCAGGAGCTGTCTGGGGAATGGATGGAAGCTTTGGGAGGTTCTAGCCCCCAAACTCCCAGCCAGAGGGCGGCTTTGCCAGGAGCCCTCCTCTTGGGCAAGGGTGGCCTCGGAGGGAACCGACCATGTGGCATGTGGGTCCCTGGAGTTTGTGCAGGAAGGAGCTCAGACCACAGTGAAGCTCATGGCCCCACATTCAAGGGTGAGATGCTGGCCGCCCGTGACTTCACCACTGGACTGTGAGCAGCGCGGTGGCTGGGGCAGATCTCCGGGTGGAACGGTCAGGAGGGAGGCGTGTGTGTCCTGAGAGGGTGGCTGGGACCGGGGCGGTTGGTCACAGGCTCCCTGCTAGATGCTCGGAGGCAGCATGAGGTCACCAACTGACTAACCACTGCCCTGCCCTCCAGGCCCAGTGACGAGCACCACCCAGAAGTGAAGGCTGATGGGTACGTGGACAACCTCGCAGAGGCCGTGGACCTGCTGCTGCAGCACGCGGACAAGTGACAGCCTTCGGGGAGGGCCCTCAGCTCCTGCCGCCTCTCCCTCAGTGCCCGGACCACCAGGGCAAGCAAGAGGGTGCCAGCCAACCAGGGTGGGCTGCCCCGCCCCTGGGCCTGAGCGGCCAGCCCCTTCCTCTGTCTCCCTCTGCCGATCTCTTCCTCCCTGCTCCTTAGTCACGCCCCCAGTCTCCCCAGCAGAATGTGTCCCCTCCCTGGTGACCGGTGCCCTAGTGGAGTCGGGAGGGGGAGCAGACCTCCAGAGAAGGAAAACACGGGCACGTCCCAAATGCACGCTGTCCCTGTGCACCTGGCCTGTCCACGCCCACCCACCTGACAGGGCTCGGGCACCTGCCCCTCCGCCTCTCCCTCTAACACTCTCCGCGTGGTCCTGGGGAGTCTGTGATTTTGTCCATGCAGCCAGGGCTGCCCAGCGGTCCCCGGCCACTCCCTGGAGTCAGATGGCCACTGAGCACCCTGCCTACCCCCAGACACACAATGCCAGCCCACCGCCTTTCCTGTCCCCAGAAGTCACCTTTAGAGCCCCAAGTTGGGACAACCGCGTGCTATAGAGAAGACCATTCACCCCTGGGACCCGGGCTGCAGCCACACTGGGTGCTTCTGGGGCTGTAACTCTATAGACTCCAGTGGATGCAGGAGGAAACGCAGTTCAATAAACAACCCTCACCTGCAGCCCACTCGGGCTTTGACTGCTGAGGGCCGTGGGGTGGGTGGCAGGGGCCTGGCGCTCCACCATGTGCCTTAACCATGGAGCAGAATTAACCCGCTCCAACCCCTTCATTTAACAGATGCAGAGCTGGGGCCCCGCGGGGACCAGGTGGACCCGGGCAAGCGTGGGCCGTCCCTGCGGAGCGCCCCGTGGCCGGTGGTGGGCGGCCGCGCGCGTCCTAAATTCCCTCAGCCCCGTTCAGGTCTCAAAATCAATCAGCTGAACAGATAACTTGATCGCTTGGTTTCTCCCCAAATCAGTCTTGGGAAATAACTTCTCGTCACCAGAGTCCTCTGTGGCAGGATTTCCACTAAACAAAGGCAGAGGGTGGTAAAGCACTGGACGCACTGTGGCCACTCCCTGCCGCCCGGCCGGGACGAGGAGGGACCCTGGTGGCTCTTTTCCTCAGGATCTGTGGCCACAGGGCTCGTCATTGGCCTGTGAGGGAGAGGAGTGTTTGGCCCATTAGCTGGAAAATATGCAAAGCGCCTGCTCTTTGATGGAGTCCCCTAATTGCAGCTTGTTGGGGACCCACATGGTGGGCTGGCTGGCGGCTGGTCAGTACGCAAAGGGGGCTGCCGCTCATGGGGTGTGGAGGCCACAGCGTGGGGACAGCTCTCGGCCTTCTCTTGGGGCGTCTGCCCTTGCTTGCTGTCCTGGGCAGGGGTTCTCTCTCCGCGGACAAGGGGGGGACCTCTGGCATGCTGCTGCCCCAGAGCGGTGCAGGGGGTGGGGGGGACAGCAGGTGCACACCCCTGCTTTGGGCAGAGAACACGGTGCCCAAGCCCCTCCCCCCCAGCTGTGGGCTCAGTGACGTGGGCGTCACCATCTCTTCTTTGTAGAGATGAGGAAACAGGTGCAGGGAGAAAGGGACCCCCCTCCGGGTTGGCTGCTGGTTAAGTGAAGAGCAGAGGCACCAACCAAGGCCTGATCCCACATCCGTGTCCTTCCTGGTCCCTCCCACAACCCCGCGGGGGTGGCCGTTGTGGGGTGGCTTCCGGGCCAGCCAGTGCACTGGCGTGCTCCCTCTAGAGACGAAACGCTTTGGAATTGAGGTCCGGCCCTCGCGTCGGGGGTGGAGTGTAACCCCGGGGGGTTCAGCTGCCTCATCCTGTCCTTAGCAGGTAGCCCTGCCCTGTCACTTGGTCAGAGACGGTGACAGTGCTGCCCAGCAGTAGGACCCTCACCCCGGGTCCTTCCAGCTGCCTGGTCATGGCCCATTGCACCTCCTTCCATGCCCCGAGCAGGGTGGGCAGAGTTCCGGGGCCAGAGGCGGACAGAGCCATTGGCCACAGCGGGGCTGGATGGAGTTCAAGGCTGGCCTGAGGTGGGAGCCAGGTGTGGGCCGGCCCCTGGGCCCAGGGGTGCCGCACGAGGCCCCTCGAAGGCTCTGGAGGGCCGAGTCCCTTCCTGCTGGGCTGGTCCCACGCCTCTCAGGGAAGCACAGGGCGGGAGTTGCAGGTGGAGAGGGCGCTGAAGTGGGGCTGCAGGGAGGGACCCGTGTGCTATGGTCCCACCTCCCGCCCCAGTGTAATGACCCCCAGTAGTCTGATGGAGGCACATCCGCGGGACGCAGCACACGTCCTGAGCAAAGCTCTGGGGTCAGATTGTGCGGGCAAACAGGTCAGTGCAGTGAAACACACCTGTCCTCAAGGCTGCAAACGTTCTGGTCTCCGGAGCTTGGTTAGCCAGGGTCCCCGATCTGGAGGGCCAGACACGGGAACCTCGTGCCCTGGGCCCGCTCTGGGCTGAGCCATGTGCCCTGCTCCTGAGGCCCAAGCGGCACAAGTGTGAGCCATCCTGTCCTCTGTAGGGCCCAGCCTGTGCCACCTCGTGGCTACCCTGGCAGGCAGGTGGCCCTGCAGAGCCCTGGGCCAGGCCTGACAGTCCAGAGCAGTGTGACGTGGAGCAAACTGCCACATGGTCTCGCCTCTCAGCGTTGCCCAGTGCTCTCGAGGGCTCTGGGGGCAGGGGGCTCCTCCCTCCACCCAAGGGACTAGGAAATCAGAGGGGGTGCCTCCACTCTGTCCCACCCCCGCACGCACACACACGGAGCCCTGGGTGCAGGGCTGCCCACATGCCTCCGGAAGGGGTCCCCCGTGACTGGAGCCAGGGCCCTGGCCATCCATCCCCCGCCCGCCCTCTACCTCACAGTCACACAACCTGCACTCAAACCTCTCGGCAACTTGGAGATGGTCCCCATTTTACAGACCTGACCCTGAGGCTCAGAAGGGACAGACAGGAGGGTCCAGGCTCTGCCTTTGCCACTGGCGGAGGGGGGCCCACCAATCAGCCACACCCAAAGGACCACACAGCCCGCTCCTGACGGTTGGTACTGAACCAGGAAGCTTTATTTACACAGTAAAAGTAACAAGCAAATTCCTGAGACTAGAGCGGCTGGCTCCTAGTGCAAGATGGCCGTGGCCTGCGTGGGGTGAGGGCATTGGAGGCGGCAGGTGGGGGTGGGGGGGCAGGCCCAGCGCCTTGGCGCAGCCGGGCCCTGCCCTGCACCCTTCCTGAAGGATGGCCGTTTCGGGAAAGCATGCTAGTCCCAGAAACAGCCTACGCGCTGTCCCCAAGTCCCCAGGACACCCCCCACGCACCGGGAACACCATTTATTTGCCAGAGAGACTAGCTAGAAGGTCAGACTAGCCTACCTAGGCTACAAGGTCACTGCCGTGGTCTGGGAATTTTTAAAACCTTTCTCTCTTCTTTTTGAAAGAGCCATGGTTTTCTGTGACTGGCGCCAATGGGAGGGGCTTGACCGGCTGCCCGGCCCCGGTGCCTGCGTGGGCGCAGTGTCTGCCCAGCTCTGGCGTCTGGAGGGGCTGCTCATGCTCCAGGCACGGAGCCTGAAGTGGTCATCACTCAGGTGACCGGCCCGGAGGCCAGAGTGCACGGCGTTCACCTCTAACCTCGGGGCAGACGCAGAAGCACGGTGGGCGTCCGGTGTGCTCCGGTGGGCAGCGTCAGCCCCAGCGTGGGCGATCACACGCCGCCGGCACGGGAAAGCCGTGGGGAGGTGTGGGTTTTGCTTTTTTTTTTAAGAGAATGTGAGCTTTTCCTTTATTGAAATTTTCTTTCAGAGTACAAATTCACAAAACTTTCCTGCTACAAAAATTCTGTTGAAAAGTAAGGCTTTCTGAGAACGAAGATCCGTACGCATGGTGGGAACAGACGCCCCGCGGCCCGGATGTCGTGTGCCTGGGGCCCTGGGCGCCCGGCCTCCACTAAGGCACGAGGGTGTGTGGGCACAGCGTGAGCCGCTGCTCCTCAGCAGGGAGCGGGGCCCCCCACCCCCACAGGCAGAGGTCTGGCTCAGCCCGCCCTCAGCTTCCCCCTCGGCAGCACTTCACGGGCATCGGCTGGGAAAGGCAGGGCCCCGACAAAAGTGAGGCTCCTGGGGGTGAGCCTGCTGGCCCCCCACTGCCCCTGGGGACAGGGTCAGAGGAAACCTCCTGGGTGAGCTTCCCTCAGGGTGCCAGCGGGGGCCATACCTTCTCCCAAGAAGACCAACGGGAAGCCACCTGGAGGCCTCTGAGCAGGTGGGATACGGGCCGGTCCCTCCCATCACTGCTGCTATGGGCGAGGACAGCCAAGAGGAAGAGGCCTGAGGAGACTCCAAAGGGCCAAGCCCTGCCTTGGGCCAGGATCCCTGCTGCCCAAAGGTGCCCTGAGGCTGTGCTTGTTGGTCCATAGGACCAGCTCGGGGGCAGGTGGCCGGCAGGGTCCCCTCCATGTGTCTCCCCTCCTGGCCCGGAGGACACAGCTGGGTGGGGGCTGCTGCCCAGGCCCGTCCTGCCTTGCACCCCAGCCCTCATGTGGTGTGGACAGGAGAGGAGGTCCGGCCTCTCCATCTGCAGGAAGGACAGCTTTAGAGGCCACGGCCCCTCTCGGGGTGGGCCAGGGGCCAGGACACGAAACACCAGCATGTACTCTGAATTCACAAGCTGCCAGATGTCACCTACAGCCGCCCCAGCCTCTGGTCACCTCTAAGATGTGGCCTCCACACCACTCCAGGTGGGGATCGGGCGAGACAGTCCCTCTGGTTTGGCTTTCTGGGGTCCCCAGGGGACGTGCCTTTGGTGGGAACCTGAGGCGAAGCTGGTTCGTGGCCCAGGCCCTGCCCACGGCTGCAGACCCATCATGGTCTCCAAGCAGGGGCTTTGACACTGTTTCCGAGACCGGTGCAAGCATCTTGGGGCAGATTTGTAGGAAAAGCCACCTATAAATCAGGACCTGAGCCATCACAATTCTGATATAAAAAAGTGAAGATTTAAGCAAACTCTCCTAAATTGGGTCTGTCTTTTGGGGAAGAGTGAGCACACCTGCACTCAACCTGCAGGAAGGAGGCATTTGCTGTAGAAAGACAAGCAGAATGACCATGAAAGTGCCTGTCACGTGTCAGTCGGCTCCAGGGCACAGCGGTTATTTTTAGCCTTTTGGGAACAGGAGCTACTTGCTCACAAGCTGCCCCTTTGCACCTGTCTGCAGATGCCGAACTTCTGCAGGCTGTTCTCCAAGACGACAGGAGCTGCCTGAGTGAGCTCAGGGGGCAGGGCTCCCCGTCACCACTGCCACCAGGGAGTCTATGGGGTGCGAGGAGCTGGGGGGGGGGGGTGTCAGGTGTGCCTGAAGGTGCGGCCAGAGAGGAGGCCGTGCTGAAAACGTGCCGCTTCCTCCTCCTCTACCAGCGAGGCCAGCAGACACCCCCACCTGAAGTACATGCAGGACCTGGGCTTGTGCACCTGCTCACGGCTCCTACCTCCTACCTCCTGACGGGGGACAGCTTCAAGTGGCTGCCCTTTTGTGCTAACATCTCCCTACTCACCTGAATCTACTAAGTCCACACTCAGGGACAGGCGAGCCACAAAGAATGGTGGCCATCTGTCCACCCTGCCAAGGCGGCCTCCCGAGTGGCAGGCAGCCCCGGGGGCGTGGGGTCGGGCTCCCCACGCACGGGAGAGGCCGGCCGGCCCGTCTTCCGCCAACAGACCCAGCAAATGTCTGCCCAACACGGAGGGCCCCTAACAAGCACCCCAGCACCCCGGGCCTGCTTTGTACACTTGGAATTAAGGCCAAATGGCTGTGGTGGTGTTACTGCAGAAGGAAGCATCCCACAATCCTCCCCAAGCCCGAAGCAGGGCGGCCTGGGAGAGAAGGCACGGAATAAAACTGAGTGAAAGAATCTGTGGGGCCAACTCCCCCAAACGGAACCTGAGCAGGAGGCCCAGAAGGGCCTTGACATCCCGGACGGACCTGAGCCCAGGACCCCCGCCCTGTCCCCCCGACAGCACGCAGGGTGGGGCCAGGACTGCCTGGGGGTGACCAGGAGGAGGGGGGAGACCCAATCCAAGCAGCTGCCCTGGCGGCCACGCAGTTCCATGGGTGGAGGCGGCTGTGCTGGTGAGAGGCTGAGGCGTCCCACTGCGTGGCCGGCCGGCCGGCGTGGGCCCTGCAGACGGGGCGCCTCTCTGGGGGGTGGGGGAGGGGGCTCTCTCCCTGCGACTGGACGCCTTCTAGGCAGCTTCTGTCAGGCCCAGGAGTGGGGCTGCCCCCTCAAGTGCCCACCTCGTGCCTAGAGAGAGGCTGTTGATCCGAATGCACCCCACCCCTGACCAGGGGCCCGGCCCCCCTCAGTTATTCTCTATCTGCTCAATGTCCAGTTCGCCATCCAGGGAGCAGGGGCTGTTCCCGGGTGCCCCGCGGTCCCGCCAGGCCATGGCCGGCTGCCCACTCGGGCCACAGGCCTCGTCTGGGGCGCAGCCATCCGACTCCTCGTAGCACAACTCCTCATTGCAGGCGAGGGGGTCATCGAAGAATGGGGGCACAGGCTCAGGGACGGGGGTGCCGGCGGGGGTCCTGCCCGCGGGGCTGGAGGCTGAGGCCGAGAGCAAGGTGGTCCAGGACCTGGTGGTGCCGACGTGGAGGGCGAAGGGGCTGTGGGGGCTGTGGTCCTCCAGCCCTGCGCTCAGGCAGCTGAGGCTGCTGAAGGTCTGGCAGTTCTGTGGAAGACAGACACTCAGGTCACGCAGGGTCACGACCCCGTCCCACGACCCCAGGAGGCCACCCAAATCCTGGACTCCACCGCCGTCTGGACAAGTGGCCATCAGTCGCACGCTCGTGAGGAAACACCCCTGGCCAACAAATGCCGTCTAATAAAGAGACGCGAGAGCCAGCAATCCGCCTACAAGGTGGCAGAGGGCACAACTTGCTCCTCAACGCCCAGTCCAGGGAGGCTGGTGGGGCTCCCAGCCCTGGGACCACCTTTCTGAAGGGGGGATCTGGTGAAAAGGGACCAGGCAACAGCACTGCTAGGAGCTTTAGAAATCCTGAAGAAGATGTAGGTTTGTACACCAGGAAACTAAATTGTTACCAACCAATGTCACCCCAATAAATTTAACAATAAGAAAAAAAAATAAGACAATGAAAGAAAGAAATCCTGAAGAAAGCCACATAGGATGCATGGAAAAATTCAGGGACGTGCACGTGCCTTGTACTGCTCAGCTGAGAAGGCGAGGGTAACCCAAACCCCGCATGACAACCGGGCCAACCGGGCCAACCGGGCCACAAAGGGGCATAAGGCCCACGACACCCACTCGCCACCATGGGAGGGCTCAAAGGCTGGGCTGACCTCCGACCTGCCGCACAACCCTGGAGCCCACCGGGAGATGCTGACACTCACGGGGACCCTCCATGGGCACTCAGTGGCGGATGCCCCAGGGCTGCTGCAGAGCCAGGGGCCGCCCGCCTCACCTGTGAGAGGCCAGCGATGGAGCCTGGGAGGCCCGCGTGAGAGCGAGGCTGCACGGCATTGCCCCAAAGGGCCCTCTGCTGCAATGTGCGCCGTCCTGAAATCCTGCATTGTTTCCAGAAAAGGGCCCTGCACCTGGGTTTGCACTGGGCCCATGACTTACGCAGGCAGTCCTGCACGTAAAGCATTATTACCTTTGCTCTCTGAGCTTACAAAGAAAAGAGCTCCCCATGAACAAAACACACACACCTGCCCGGTGCTGCTTCTGTGTGGGGCCGGCCTGGGGAAGGAGGCGGCCTGAACGTCACTCGGTGCTCGGGCCACGCAGGCCCAGCACTGTGCTCAAGTGGGTGCAGGGCATTGCCTGTTTTCACAACAGGGCACAGAATGGGGACCGAGGCCTGAGACAGCTGGGGGTGCCCGCGGCCCTGCCCTGGAGACCCCCAGCAGCACCAGGAGCAAGGCGGTCCCTTCTGGGCAGATGTGGTGCAAGGCAGGGGGAGAAAGGGCGGGGAGGGACGCGGAGTGCAAGTCTGCCAATGCCAAGATCACAGTCGCAGGCCTGTCCCCGAGGGCCCCGGGTCTTGCACAGGTTAGCGTCTGTGTGTGACTTTGAAACAAAGATGACCCCCAGCTGTCACGGCAAACAAGCTGCAGAAAGAGCGACAAACGGAAATCAAAGGCACTCTCTCTAAAGGAAGGCGGAGGTGCACACGCCCACTGTTCCTGAACACTCCAGGGACGGATGTTCCGAGGGCTCCGCTTTGCTTGGAATCTTTTGATTAACAGGTGAAGCCTGTGGTGCTGGGGGGGGCGGGATTGGGGGGAAAAGGGCTGAGCCCCTGGCAGGAAACAAGGTGCTGTGGCCCAGGCTGCACCAGACGGCGTTCTGGCTTTGCTGGAACTTTTCTGAGAAGCAGCTTTTGCCTCGAGTGTGCCCTGGAGAGAGCACTGAGGTCAGACAGGCTGTGACAGCCCCGGGCCCTGCCCGGTGTGGGCGTCATGGCTTCAGACAAGACCCTCCACCCTCTGGCCCAGGGCCCCCAGGCCAGTGTGGCTGCGGCTGGGACAGCTGGGTCCTCTCTGCTTTGCAGCAAACAGGGTGAATGTCGTCACAAGCCAGGATGGCACTGAACCTAAACCTCACCCCTCAACAGTCCTCAAGGCACCTGTTCCTTGGCTCCAAGTGTCACCTGAAAACTCTGCTGACTCAAAACTCAGCAGCAGTGAAAACCAAGACCCACCCACGCTGACATTCAAGGGCCTGCATGGCCTGTGTAGGCCCTGCGACTGCCCTGTGCCCACCACGCCCTGGGGCAGCCACCCCCAGCCCCCTACACTCCCCAGAGCCCAACTCCCACAGACGAACGCTGCAGGCGCCTGGTGGAGGCCTGTGTGCCCTCACACACCTCTGGGGAAGGCTGGAACCCATTGTTCTAGGAGCAGTGGCAGCTGCCAGACAAACGGGACCCCGTCCCGAATGCCGCTGTCTGGAGACCCAGCCCTGGCCCGGGGACGGGCTGGCTGCCTGCTTAGTAACAAAGCTCCCAGGGAGCCAGCCATCCGCATGGCCTCAGGCTAGGAGCTGGAGGCACCGGTCTGCACCCTGGTCCTACCATCTGGGCCAACTTAGAAATGGAGACCCTGAAAGTCAGGTTGTCCCCGTCAGACCTCAGCTGCAGGCTGCCATGTGTCAGCCCTCAGCCCACCCTAGTCTGTCTCAACGGGGCTTCCCAGCCAGGCGCAATGGCCTGTCTGTGCAGACAGCTGCTCCTACACCCCTCTGGGTGGGAGGCCCCTGGCTGGGCCCTGGAGACAGACATGAGGGGAGGGGAGGGCAGCCCCCAGCCCCCAGCCAGGGACAGGCTGATGCAAGAATACCTCTGCTCCTAAGGAAGGGACCCAAGGTGGGAGGCGAAAGCACTCTATCTTTCCAAGCCAGGCAATCGGGCCCCGTCAGGGGTCTAGCTGTCAGAACCAGCCTGCCTTACGTTTGCTGGGGGGTAGGGGACACCTGTCCTTGGTCAGTCCGTATCCTAAGTGTAAGGCCCGCATGAGACCTCTCTCAGCACCGTGCTGGGCACAATCCCTCTCTCACACAAGGGGTGCCAGAGCTCCCCTACTTCCCTCCATGGCTGGCCCCCTGGCTTTCCCCCTCTCAACGTCCAGGTTCACAGATCTGTGTTACAGAGTTTGGGGAGCGACCTCAAATCCCTCTAGAAAGAGGGGTGCCCACAAGCCCAGCTGGCATGTCAGCACGGTGGGTGCGGACACCCAGCCTGGCCCCAGCTTCCTACAGCCTCGCAGCTGCTCGGCTGGAAGCTGCGCGGCCCCAGGCTCTGGCTGCACCGAGGCATTTCCTCCCCGAGACAGCAGTCTCCACGAGTCAGAACTCCAGGCCCTGAGATGGCGAGCGGCCTGGAAAGTTTCTAAGTCTCGTTCACCCTGGAAGCTGGTTCAGA
The DNA here is from genome assembly GCA_004027555.1 of Craseonycteris thonglongyai. Taxonomy (NCBI): domain Eukaryota; kingdom Metazoa; phylum Chordata; class Mammalia; order Chiroptera; family Craseonycteridae; genus Craseonycteris; species Craseonycteris thonglongyai. The sequence continues at coordinate 82,666 of PVKE010000222.1, read as the reverse complement.
GAGAACCAGGACGGCAAGGCATGTGGCTTCCTGGGGCCGGTTTATTTGGGTTTTTTTTAACTATCTCAGAAAAGAGAGAAAGGCACCAGCATATTTTGGGCCTATCTTTAACCCATCTTTGATAAATCTGAATTTTGCACAGGGGCTGGACTCTTGCAGGAAGTCCCGGGGCCTGAGGGGTCAGGAGGGGGCTGCTCTCCGCCACTGCTGCCCTGGGCCAGAGCGAGGGTCGGCCTGGTGTCTGGCAGGTGCTGGGCATGACCCCACAGGTCCCGCTAGGGGCCAGCCCTTTGCTCTGGGCATCTGACCACCAGGCTCCTGCCACAGCCCACTTCCTGCACAGGACAGGTCAGCTGCCCACTCAGACCTGTGTCAAGGCCCATCCTGTTTCTGGGAAATGCTTACCTTTGGACCCCATACAAGGCAGCCTGAACGACTCCCCTGCCCTCAGGAATAAGGGAAACATGGGCCAGGGTCCCAGTAAACACCCTGAATGGGCACTGGATCCTCAAGGTTCTTCCAAGATCGCAGCTATAGGATCCAACAGCCCAGGGCTGGGGGGGCGGGGGGGGGGGGGCGCGCAGGAAATTTCTGTGGGGCAGAAGCACAGCCCTGGGCAACTACTAGGAAGTCCCCGCCTTCCTGTGCCACCGTTTCCTCTGCTCACTTCTGTCGAGGCCCCAGATAGTGACTGAGTGCCTCCTCACTCACCCGGCAGGCCCTTCTCTTCCGCAGTCTTGCGCCCTCCCCTGGCACACAGCCCTGACCCCGCACCCCACTGCTTGCAGGGCTCAGGGGCCGGCTCCCAGGGGCCAGTACATGCAGCTGGAGGATGGGAAGGAAGGACCCAGACAGTCAGCCCCCCTGGCTCAGGCTGTGTGTCTGCACAGCCCTGAGGTCCCCGGGCTGCTGTGGGCACGAACCGGCCTTGGTAGCCCCGAGCCCCCTCTCTGCCTCGGCACCAGGCCCCCGGGTGGCAGATGGGCTGCCTGGACACGGGAGGTGTGGAGGCCGATGCCAAGGGCCTCCCGGCGCTCTCACAATTGGAAAACAAACATTTTGTTTCTGCGGTGTGTGTTCCGGCCAGCACACACTCAGGACGGGACTTGTGAAACCACCTCGCTCTCAGCTTGGCGTGGAGAGAACTCTTTGCTTAACAAAAGTTGGGGGACCTTTCCAAAGCACACAAGGGGCTGGCGGGGCGCCAAGGCCAAGGCGCTGAGAGGCACGCAGTTTGGGGGGCGGCGCCTACAGCAGGACGCGGTGGGAGGGTTGGCATGAGAGGTGGGCCCAAGGCCGTCCCAGGATGGTGGGCACAGCTGCCTGGTGCTGGGTGCGCCGAGGGCCATGTCGGGGCAGTCAGGACGGCGGAGGCCCACGGCCCACACAGCTCCCTCCCGGCAGCTCCACGTTTCTGTTACAGATACCGGCCTCCAGAGAAAGGAGATCCTTTTTGGAAAAATGAGCAAATCGCCTACTCGTTCATTAACCTCGTTTGCAGATGGACAGACTGAGGCCAAGAGAGGGAATGAGACTGGCCCCATGTTGCACAGCTGGTGGATGTGTGGCCAGGCCTCCTGACTCGGGGAGGGGTGGGCAGCCTGGAGTCCGACAAGGCTGGGCTGGAACCCCAGCTCCCAGTGTCCTCCGGAGGGGGGGGCCCTTGGCAAATCACTCAACTGCTGAGCCTCAGTTTCCCATTTGTAGCACGAGCTAAGCAACGCTCCAAAGTCACAGAATTGTTTAGAAGATTAATTGCGCTGAGAGCATCTCCATACTCGTATGAAATCACTGTGACGTTTCTCCACTTTCCTGCTCTCCTTATTGGCAGGAATAAAGTTCACACTTTTCTAAAGATGGCACTTCACAAAACTGCAGACAAAAAGACCCCTACGTGCCCCAAGTTCCTGCATTTAATAGTCACCAAATTAACTCGAGTTTTCCACAAGCACGGGACATGAGAACAAGCAGGAGGGGACAACCCCAAAACAGTGAAGCGGCCACCCATGTGCCAGACATCTGCTCCCGGGCAGTCAGCCACGGGCACTGTCACAGACACAGAAGCGGAACCCCTGGTAAACGTCTCACTGGGTAGGTCTCGTGTGGCCACCGCCCACCCGACTGGGGCTGGGCTGTGGGGGACATTATAGACTTTGTGGGCGACTCAGGGTGGGGACTGCTTTGTGCTCTGGCTCCCCCCAAACAACCAACGGGCCAATGCTGGCCGTTCAGAGCAGCCGCTACCCTGCCTGCCCTGCCCGGGAACAAGCAGGCTGCAGGCGGGCTGTCAGGTCTGGGGGAACCGGCCCCCAGTGTCTGTGGTAGCCTGGGTCCCGTGGGAACGCAGCGACACACACGGAAGACGTGCACGGGGGGCAGGTGTCTCCAATTCTGCAGCATGTGAACCCGGAGTCTCCATGTGCACCTGCCATTCTATTTCTACACCTGGAGAATCAATGTGAAGCACATTAAGTTCCCTGTCAGATTTCCTTTCAGTTTGGTGGTGGTGGTGGTGGTGGTGGGGGGGGGGGTTCTCTTCTTTCCTCCCCAGCAATAAAATATAAATCATGAAGAAAGGCAGGCAAACCCTGCAGAAACACAAAGGACTGATTTATCTGCTCCAAGAGGCCTCAGCACGGAAAACTCCAGAAGCAAACAGTTCTCATGCCCCTTTCAAGACACCTGCCCCCATCCCTGCTGTGACTTAGGGTCCAAGGTCAAGGTTCCAAGGGCACAGCACCCCTTAGGAAGGCACTGCAGGGTGGGGCATCAGAATCAGGATGTAGGCACAGCTTTGGGGGGGCCTCCATTTCTCCGCTGTTCAGAGATGGGGTCATCCCCAAGGGCCATGCCCGCTGGCCCTAGGCCTCCTAGCAGTCTGCAGAAGGTGGGAGGGCAAACCCGTCCCAAGGTCAGGTGGTGCACCCAGGACGAACCCCACGGGAATGTGGGCTCCAGCCCCAGGTGTGTCCGGGGAGGAGTCCTGCGGCTAGGGCCCTGTCTTGTCCTATCGGAGCCCCCGTGTCCACCCACCCCCAGGAGTGGCTGCACCGAATCCAGATCAGAACTGTACCTTCACCCCAGTAGCCCTGGCCTGAGCTCCAGACCCAATGGGTCTTACGAACGTCCCACGAGTCTCAAACCTGAGCCAGCACCTTTGCCCCCAAACCTTCCTGAAGAGCCGGTGCCTCAGTGCAGGCCACACTGCAGGCCAAGCCACCCGAGGCCTGCGCCCTCCTGCTCACTCGGGTTCTCCTGGGGTCGGGGGTCGGGGGGTCCTCCGGCAGCTTCTCCCCCTTCACAGCTCAGCTAAAGCCCCTCCCCTGCCCCACAGAGCCTCCCTGCCCCATGCCCTCCGTCCTGGAGACCCCTCCTGTGCCCACACACCGCTGGCAGGGCTCTGGAGGGCTGGGAGCGAGGCTGCGGCTTGCTGCAGCCCTGAGGCCTGGAGGGCCGGGGTCAGGAGGGCTGACGGTGATCGCTCAGGGGTATTTTCTGTTTCTGCCACCAGGACTGTTCCCTTGGGCTCCTTCTGCAACCAGCACTTCTCTTTCCCCATCTGTAAAATGGGGAAGTAAAGCTGCCCGAGTGGGCTGTACTGGGGCTGGAATGAGATTGGGAACAGGGCCAGGCTCAGTGAGATTTCCATGCCACTTCACGGCGCCCGGCTGCACCAAGACGGAGGCTGAAAGCCCGCGTGGCCGTGGGCAGCCCCCGTGGAAGCACCCTAAGGCAGAGCCGTGCCCCACGCCTGACCCCACCCGGAAGCCGTCCCAGAGAGCAGACACCCCCAGCACGCTGGAGAAAAGAGGCTGTGCAGGCCTTTGCTGGCCACCTGAGTCCTGCGGGGGCGAGGAGCAGCAGCAGCCGGCCCACCCTGGCCGGCATGTCCCCGCGTGCCCAGGCAGGACTGGTGGCCACAGACATGCCCGCTGGCAATGGGCGCAGCAGGACATTCCTCAGCACATTCCTTTTCTCGGCTCAGCTGTCCCCACCCGCAGAGCCACAGGTGAGTGGCAGGGACTGTGTGTGGGGCCCAGGTGGTCCTGAGCCCAGAGGACCCGACAGAGGACTGCCTCTCCTGAGGGCCTCATCTCACCGGGAGGCAGGAAAAACACCTGCTCGGCTATGCGGAGGGGCGCCCTGCCTGGGGTGGCCTGCCCTCTCACCTAGGTAAGCCCCACCCAAATCCAACTCCGCGGCAGGACCCGGCTTGCATCTCAGGGCCAGGAGATCCGCCCGGGGGCTCCTGGGCTCTGAGGATGTGGGGGTGGCCACATGGGAGGGGTTTTTGTACTCTCCACCAGGATCAGGCCAAACCCACCCAAGCACAAGGTCCAGATTCCAGGCCAGCCCCCACAAGACACAGAAGAGCCCCGGAGGTGCCAGGAGACCCCCAAGAGGCTATGGAGGGCGGAACCTCGTGACTGGCCTGGAGCACGCTCACTGCAGCCCGACAGACACAGGAGCGGAGTCCCTGCCGCTCTCCAGCTGAGTGACTCTGGACAAGTCACTAGTACTCTTGCAACCATGATGGGAGCCGCGATCCTGACCTGGCGTGGGAGCCCATGGAAGGCCCAGCTCAAGGCCACGGCGTGCCGGCAGAAAATGGCTCCCACTCGGAGGCCTGCCCACGGGCTCCGGAAGGGCTGGCCAGGGTGGGTCCCCGATTCATGAATTTTCCCAGGGACACACCTCAACATAACTGTGGGTTTCCTGATAGGCTTATTTTTTCCCCTTTCGTTCATTCCTGTTTAAGTGCTTGGCAGGACATGCAAACGCAGCACCCACACCTCAGGCACCCAGAAGCTCTGGCAGCCTGAACTAAGGTGCCCAAGGTGCATGCCAGGAGCCAGCACAGGTGAGCCCTGGCCTCCACTATCTCAGCACCTGACCCCCAACAGGCTCTGCGTCGTCCCCACGTACGTGCGGGAGCCCGAGGATGGCTGGGCAAAGCCCCACGGAGGAGCAGCTGCCGGGCCAGGCTCCCCAGCTCTGTGTGCTCACAGCCTGTGTCCTCACCCACAGAACACCCTGTCCACACTCCAGAAACGCCAGGATTCTGCACGGAAACCCAGCCTCATCTCTACCCGCCGAGAGCCCCCAGCAACCCCCGCCTGCTGCTTGGTAGAAATTCCCAACTACTGCGGATAAAGGCGCTGGGGACAACGCGGGCTCCTTGGTGGCCCGAGGGGAAAGTGCAGGGCTTGAAGCAGCCCTGGACCACTCTCAATGCACACGTATCCTTGTGTGTAGAAAGCCGGCCCACGAGCTTGAGCGTCATCCCCTGGAGTCTGGTCAGATTCAGGGAGATTTGGGGCACCCTGGGCCGCAGGAAGAGAGGCCCTTCTTCTACCCTCTGCCTTCCGAGCAGACAGGTGGTCTTACTAAGAAAACGAGAGCTGGTAGTACTCACAGTTCCCTTGAACTGGGTGCCTGCTACTTGCAGCACCAGAAACTGAGCAGACCGTGGACACACACACACACATCGCCCTGCAAACCCCCAGGGTTACTACAACCACAGCCAGTGCCATGTGGGGCGGGCTCGGGGCACAGGGCGGTCATTATTCTCTCTTCCCTCAAGGTCAGTGGCCCTGAGAGGCTTATAGGCAATTGGCCAGGTAAGCAGTTTGGGGTCTTAACGAGGCTGGGGCTCCAAAGCCAGAGCCACGCATGTGGGCAAATCTACTGTGACAGGTCTCTGTCTCGCTCTCACACTGGCGCCTCTCCTGTCCAGCCCACTGCAGGGTGGGCTGGGAGGCAGCAGTTTCGCCAGGACAGCCGGGCTCCGCAGCCTACCCCAGACGGCCCCAGCCACCTCCTTCTCCAGCCCGGCACGTCCTCCCTGCAGAAGAACCAGCCCGGGGTGGGCCCACCCTGGCGGCCTGGCAGACCCATGGGGCTCAGGCTGGCTTGCAGGTGACCAACCAGGCTGATGTCCAGCGGCAGTGATGTCCCTGAATGAACAAGGAAGCTGAAATCCTGTGGGTCAGCACCCCCAGGACACACGCACACACAAGCTCTTAAACTTGCTTCTCACTGCAAACCTGCATGAGCCCAGAATTGCCCCCTAACTGCTCGGGCAGATGGGGGTGAGTCCAGCATAAAGCTCTCTTTGCTTTCCGCTGCTGCTTGCACGCCACCTCTGTCATTGTCCCCAAAGTGCGACCGCATAGTGTTTTCACGAAAGCAGGAAACACTGGCATTCCTGGAGGTATTGTGGGGCCTGTCGAGGTGGAATTGCTCACATGCCTTTTTTCTCACTATTAGCCTGAGATGATCTTAGAGAAAGAAAAAGAGAAAGAGCGAAAGACTCACACAAAACCCAGACACAAAGTCCCTTCCTCGACAGCCAGTGAGAGATAAAGCTGCTGTCTCTGGAGAGAAACATCAATTGTCGGAGCGCAGGTTAACGGAGAAGCACAGAATCAAGCATCCCGCTCATGCAGCTGAAAACAGAACAGCAACTTGCGACTGATTGGAGGCAGAAACGAAGCGCAGCTTTAGAAAAACCTTTTCTCGGCACACGGCCTTGGGGCTGCTGGCGCCCAGGCCGCGGTGGGTGCCGGCCATTCACTGCTCGCAGGTGGTGGGCCACCTCCCAGGGTTTCTCAGCGTGGGCTGCAGGCATCTGTTCGGGGCCACCTAGACCTGAAAGGTTGTGAGAGGCTCCGTCACTCACAGCCTGGGCCTGGCTGCCCAGGACAAAGCCCCAGGAGGGCTGGCAGGGCAGGAGCAGGGACCAGAGATGGTGCCAATTAAAAATGCGAGCCTGTGGGCCTTTCTCTCCCTCGTTTTCAGTCCGACAGCTACAGTGTGTGCACTGGCAGCGGATTCCAAAAGCAAGGCGACCATATTCAGCACCCCGGGCTTTAGAGCCACCATCCCTAAACCAGGCTAATTAGAAGCATGCCCCCCTCTCCCGGGCTGCTCTGGGGGAGGTGTGACAACAAGGCACATATGTGAGTATAGGTCTCCCAGGGACAAGGGAGGCTGGCAGGCTGTGAGGGTGGGTCTCCCTCAGACAGCCGCCCCCAGTCCTGAATTTCCCCAAGGGCTGAACACACAAGATGCGTGTGTGGTGGGCATGGGTTGCGGCCATGGTCCCTGCTCTCCAGTGCAGGTGGCAATGGTCTCTCCCCTCCTGCTGCTCACGTGAGCCCTGACTTCCCTCTATTCTGAATCGTCAGCCTGCGGTACCGGGGTGACTTGGGACTACTTTAGGGATGCTGGAAGCAGGCATGCTGGGTGCCCGGGCATTCTGGGAGGTCTGCTGGCTTTTCCCCACTGCACAGGGGTCTGTGCGAGCAAAGAGCCAAAGACTGAAGGCATGGACACTGTTCTCTCCTGGTCTAAGTGAGGCCCCATCTATAGGATCTAGGGTGACACGGTCCACCTCCTACTAGGGCAGCCCCTAGACACCAGGCCGTACTGGGGGCCCACCCCTGCCTCTGATGAGCTCGGGTGGCAAAGGCACCAGGCTGGTGCGGGGAGCTCAGAGGCAGACACAGGGGCCGGCATCTGCCGAGTGCTCGGCCTATGCAGGGTGCTCACCAAGCAACTCTTCATCATCTCACTTAATTTGTGTCACTTCTCTGGGGACTCATCTTTATTATTATCCCCATTTCACAAATGGGGAACTTGAGCCTCAGTCACTGGAATGTGTGGTGGGCAGGAAGCCACTGTGCGCCTGTCCGCTTCCGCGGAGCTGCCCAAGCCCCGGACCTTGGCTGTCCCTAAATCCCACCGTGCCGACGACACGCTTCCGGGCCTCCGGCTGGGTGCTGATTGCTCCATTCTGAGGCCCCAAAGGAACTGCAGGCGCCCTTTGGGGAGTTGGGCGGCAGGAGGAAGGGAAGGCGACCTGCTGAGAACCCACTGTGCGCTGGACGCTGTATGTGAGGAGCATGAGGAAGTCCTCACAACAGCACTGAGAGGAAATACAAATGGTACCAACACGCTGACGTGGAGGCTGAGGCGTGTGCCTGACACCACAGCCAGAGCGAGGCCGGAGGAGGGGGGCTGAGCTCAGCCACAGCGCCCGCCTGGGACCCGTATCTCCCCTGGTGTTGCCTCCAGCATCTGGCTGGAAGTGTTGATGGCAGGCCCACAGTGAGGCCAAAACCAGCCTCCAGCTTCACGAGACACACACAGCAGGGGCTTCAGGACTTGCCTGGTGGCTCTGGGCTGAGCCCTTGGTCCCCTGCAGTGCCAGGATGGCCAGGGAGGCAAACACGGGGCATGGCACACTCCCCTTAGCTGCCAGCCACGGGGCGACCGGGGTGGGGCGAGGGGCGGGAGAGGAAGCGGGTGTGGGCACAGCGCGGCAACAGGAAATGCACTTGGAATGTGCCACACGGTCACCAAAGACTTCTGTATTCTCGGTTTTCCCCAAGATGTTGAAAATCTGCAGGCTTCTGGGAGGAAACAAAGATACTGGGGCTCCTCAGCTCTGGGAACATTTGTGGGAAAACACTTATGTTTGAGGCCACAGGCCCTGGTACCCAAGCCTGGGGCAGGAAACCTCCAAAATAGAGGGACAGACGGGCAGGGCCTGCCCTGTACCCCGTGAACTGTCTCCACGGAGGAAAAAAGCCTTTGGTGCAGGGCTATGAATGTCAGCCTGCTGTGTCCTGACTCCACGCCTGTCACAGAGGCATAACCCTCTCCCCACGGGGACCCCTTCCCACGTGTGCACAGCGGAAGTGGTCTCTGGCTGGCCCACCTGACAGGACGGCTGCAAGACCTCCACAGCAGCTGCCATGAGGCTTCACAAGAAACAACCCTCTAGAACAGAAGCAGAGCCCTGGCCTGTGCCCTGCCCCCCACAAAACAAGACCGAAAAGTGCTCTCATCTTCCCTTTGCAGATGAGCAAACGGGCTCAGAGAGGTTAAGTAACTTGCCCAAGGTCCTTCAGCTGAAAATCACACCACTCGATCTTGGCCCCAGGCACTGGCCCTGCATGTTCGGGGCTCCTCCTGCCACCAGAGGCCTGGCTGGGATGAGCAATCGTGGGAAAGTGCCCGGGAGACAGAAAGCCCGTCCCAGCCCTGGAAGAATGTGCAGCGTCATGAACAGGCCAGGGAGTGGGGAGCACTTGCCACAACAAGAAAGACTCGGAGGCTGGGGGTGGGGGCCGGCCTGACCGGATGGAGCCAGTGGGGGCTGCAGGGAGGGGGGGGGAGCCAGGACGACTGCCACCCTGGGCCAAGGGCCTTTCTTCTCTGGGCCTCAGTTTCCCCAGATGCACAAAAGCAGGAATAAAGTAATATCCCCATAAGCTCTAAGATTTATGGGTTCCACCTAGAGCCTTCTGCCCCTCCTCATCCTCACAAGTGGGAGTGAGGAAACCAGCCCTGATTACTGGAAGTTTCTATATTGTCTTCCTAGAGGAAAACACTGTTGTCTCAGTAGACACCGGCACAGTGACCTTGGCAGAGGCCACGGTGTTGTTCTTGGACCAGGACGGCTCCCACCTAACCAACCAGGACAGGGACGGGTGAGGAGGGTGCCGCCGGCATGCTGGCCCAGGCATCAAAGGCAGCGCGGGAGCAGAAAGTACCATCGGCCTGGCCGGCTCTGCCTCTGCGTGAGTCAGCAGCTGCTTCGCCCAAAATACCATTTCCGCTGCCAACATCCCAGCCACTGCACAGATTCGGACAACGCCAGGTCCTGACGAACTGCCAGGGTCCACGTTCACACGACTGTGGGAAGGGCACCTGCCATGAGCAATGCCCGATGGGAGGATGGCAGGTGAGCTGCTAGCTGCCCGCCCAGAGCTCGGTCTGACAGTGTCGTGGTCTCCCTGGTCTCCCTGACACGCATGGGGAAGTGTCGCTTCGTTCTTTCTATTATTCCTTCAGGCTCCAAAAGAAACCAGCGATAACTGAATGCACGTTTATCCCAGGAACGAGGCCTTTAGCTCAGGAGGCCTCGGCAAGGCGGGTATTCCCAGCCCCATTTCTTAGGAAACAAACAAACCCGAGGCCCAGAGAAGTAGCATGCCCAGGATCCTGCAGCAGGGAACAAGAGAGGTGGGACTGAGCCCAAGGCCTCTCACCCGGCCAGCTCCCGCGCACGGCGTGCCTAGCTCTCCAGGCACCTACTGGGGTATTTATAGCACTCAGAGCTAGAGCCGTAACAAGATGATTTGGCGACAAGTACAGACGACATAATTATCTACCAGACAAATTTTCTCCCTAATGGAGCCAGAAAACTTTATTCTTAGTAAAATAATTAAGCATAGGATAATGTTAAGATCCTGGAGGCTCTGCCTTGCGCCCAGAATAAGCACTAGGGAAACAGCACTCACATTGGGGCCTCTCTCTACAAGGAAGAACTTGCTACCAGTCAGAGGCGGCCAAAGGTAAAGCAGCCGTCTTGAGGGGCAGAAGCACAGGTCTCCTCTACTATGATTCAGAGAGCGGGCATGAGGCCGAGCCTTCTACGTATTCCCTGTCGCACTCTCCATGCTCAATGACAGTGATGGTATTCACAGTGGTGGTGTGATGATGGTGGATGGTGGTGAGGACTGTGATGATGGTAGATGGTGATGGTGATGATGGTAACTACCATCTGCTGAGCACCCACAGATGTACTAGGCACTTTACACCCTTTGGAGTATATGATTTGCACACCCACCCTCTCAGGTAAGTTATCGCCATTTTCCAAATGAGACTGGGGCTCAGAGCCGTTAGCCGGTTAGAGAGCGGAGAGGCTGCGTGTCAAACCCTGGTCCACTGGATTCCAAAGGTGCTGCTTCCCTGCAGCTCATGCCTCCCCCAGTGACCTACTCCGGATGAGAAACTGTCTCCTCTGCTGACGATCAATGTCCAGACTCTACTACCCCAGCACCAACGTCCCCGATCTCCCTCTGAAGTCAACCTCCTTCCTTACCGTTGGCATCTGTTTCATGAGGCCTGGTGGGCTCTGACGGTGACCCCTCTGGGGCTTTGGCAACAATAAAGCAAACTTCATGTAATAAGAAAAGACGGGGGATTGATGGGTGCCACCGGGCTTCATGCACCTCCCTACGTGAGGGCTCCCCAACCTCCTGTCAGAGCCTGCTTCCTGCCCCAGCCACCGCAGCAAAGGTGGCAGTGAGGGAGAGTGGTGGGCACCAGCTGCACACACTCAGCACTGCAGCCAACCAAACCCTCTGCACGCGCCAGCCTCGTGCCCCGGCTGCAGCCTCTGCACTGCAGAGGGGACGAGGTCACCCCTCAGCCAGCCCCTCAAAGCTGATAGCCCTGCTGCCAGCCTGAGACGAGGAATCGAGGCCGAGTGCCCCCGCTCGGCTCCCCGAGGCCGGGAGGGGCAGAGCTGAGTGGAGGCTGCTGTCTGGAGCCCTCCCAGGTCGGCTCAGGCCTCTGCGCCACACGGGCAGGCAGGGGTGGGGCTGACAGCCCCCTCCCAGGCTGCAGCATATCAACAGGACACTCTGGACACAGGAAGAATGGACGCTCAGAGCCATTCAGGGACCCGCTGGCCACTGGCCACCAGCGAGGCTGCCATGTCTCCCCTCATTTGGAAAGGATGTGGCTCTGGAAACTCTTAGGTTTTATCCTAAAGAAAAAGGCTCAAATTGTTACCAAAGGAAATAATGACACAGCGTTAAATGAGGAAAAACACGTAATGAGCTAAACACTGTGCCTGGTGCTCGCTGTGTACCCAGCACTAAGGTGTTGGGTCTTTAAACAAAGGGCCTGCAGCCTTGGGCCCGGCCAGCCCTCGCACACGCGGGGGTGAGCACGGACATTCTCTCCGCACTGGAACACAAGCCCTGGAGTGGGGCGTTTCCAATCAGCTGCCATGCTGGGGACCATGGGAAGGAAGGGGCGCTCCCGGGGCCGGACTTCTCGTCCCCTGAGGCCTACAAGTGAGGATGGCGGAGGGGGTGGCCGGGGGTGAGGGCTGATTTTCCACTTGGAGCAGAACAAACACAGGGAACGACTGGAAGGCAGAAGCTGCCTGATTCATCTCGGCTGCGGCCCTCCTCCCAGAACCAGGGCGCACGCAGCAGGCAGCCTGGGGAGAAGCCTGAGTCCTGTCCTGCGCTGGACCGGTCTCCTGCCAACCCCACGGAGGGGCTGTGGCAGGAACTCGCTCCGTCCACTATGGGAGTGACCTGGGTGGTGAGGTGCTGGGCTTGGGCCGGGGTTGCACGCGGTGGCTCAGCTTCCCTAAGGCTGCCTGGCCCTGGAGTTCCCGGCCTACAAGCCAGCGCTTTACAGAAGGAGCCCGGGGGGTCAGCTCACCCATCCCCATTTGGCCCAAGGAGCCCAGAGGGCAGGTCCCCACCAGGTCACCCCAGCTTCAGGCAGCTATGGCCCAATGGCCACTTGACCAATAATCAAGACGGACAGAAGCCACAGGTCCCAGTACAGCACCCAGATTCTGTGAGCCCAAGGTGCAGGGAGGTCACAGGCTTCCGGGAAATCCCATTTTAGCTGAGGGTGACACAGAACATGAGCGTCACTGCCCAAGACAGCCTCTCCAGGCCTCAGCCTCATGGCCCGTTCATAACTTACTGCCACAGGGCTAACTCCCAACTAGACAGACTGGCCACTGCATCGGCCACGTTCAGGTGACAAGGCTGCTACGAAGCTCAAGGACAGCCATCCCCTTCTCCGGCCTGGACCCCAGGACCCCCTCATGACGGTACCCCGTTTTGCATGGCAGGCAGCCTGCTCTGAGACTGGCTGCTTCCACATGCATTTGGGGTTTGTGACAAGACCTGCTGGATGTCAACAGGAAAACAAGGGGCTCCTTGAACTGGACACCTTTCCCCACCAAGACATTCCTTCCTGTGGACGTTCAGGCCAACGCCGCAGTACACACCAGACAAGGAGCAGAGGGGGCTGGGAGAGCCACCCAGCAGCACTGGGCTCTGGGGGGCCGCCTCTCCTGGGAGGAGCCACTCCAGGCGATGGACCGCCGCCATCCGGGTCACGTTCAGGCAGGGCTCCCCGTCGGAGCACTGCCTGCGTACGTGATCTGTCCTCCTGCTTCCTGTCTGTCTGCTCACACAGTGGGAGCTTCCGGAAGCAGGGCCTGGGCTTTCCTGCTCCACACTGTATCCTCAGTGCTGAGACCAATGCCTGCACACAGCAGGTGCACACCAAACAGCACTGGCCCCAGGGGAATGGTATCTGTCCAGGGGGAGACAACAGGGTCTTGCTTCTATTGTGCTTGCTCTGTGGCACCCAGCATGGTGGAGGCCCCCAGGGAGAGGTGCTCGATTGAAAGACAGCAATACAGATAGATCTGAACATGGGTCCTGCACGGGTATGAAGGAAATTCAGGAGGAAGCCCAGCTGCAGCCCCCCAAGAATCGGGGCACGTTCTGGGTTTTCTCAGAGAAAATGCACATCCCGGCTGTGCAGCAGCCGGTGAGGATGCACAACAGGCCCAATCAGTACCGTAAGCATGTCCTGCACGCGCGAGGGCCCTGGGCTCCAGGGAGCACTCCCGTGTCCTGCACATGCGGGGGCCCTGGGCTCGGGGAGCACTCCCGTGTCCTGCACACGCGGGGGCCCCGGGCACGGGGAGCACTCCCGTGTCCTGCACACGCGGGGGCCCCGGGCTCGGGGAACACTCCCGTGTCCTGCACGTGCGGGGGCCCTGGGCTCTGGGGAGCATTGCTGTGGGGGTGTACAGGCATTCCTGGGCACCGTGGCCCAGAAACAGAATGGTTCACTTGGAGAAAATTACACAGTCAAACTAGCTCCCCGAACTCACAAAAAACAAAACTATTCACAAAGAACAAAAGCAAAACAATAGCCGGGAGCTGCCTGGTCGGCATGCAGGCTCCAAGTCTGTGGTCTGTAGCTGACACTGAAAACATCTGGCCAAACTGCTTGCATGGCCTGGCCAGGCCAGCCCGGCCCCTGTACCCAGGCCAACGAGCCCCCCAAACGTGTGATGGCCCTGATCACATCAAGGCAGGTTGTCATGTGAGGCAAGCTGAGGGACGTTCTGTGATGTTAAAAGGGAAAACATCGTCACTACAAACTCTGAGACAAGAGGGTCAACACTTGGCCACAGAGCCAGACCAGCCTAAAAGAATGCAATTCTATTTTGGACAGAGCCAAGGATTTTGCGGTAACTGGTTTTTTGTGGGTTGTTTTTTTCTTTTTTTAACTATGTCTATGCTTTTCTTATTGGATAGGCTGAGAAACAAACGCTAAGCTCACTTGTTTTCTGTAGTAATAAGGAGTGTTTCTTTCATGTCTCTTTCAAGGGAACAAATTCTTATTTCCTGTCATCCCTCCACACACAGTGTATTTGAAGCTGTGGCATCCATGCGCTCTTGGGGCTAGAAGGGCGTTAAGAGTCTCCACTCAGTGCTACAGCTGTTTAGAAAAAGGACTGTAAGGATCTACACCAAACATTCAATAGTGGTTTTTACATTTCTGAATTGTAGTTTTTGAAACTTCTGAACTGTAAATTTTTTACATGTATGCATTAACGTGTAAGCAGAAGAAACAATAAATATTCATGAATCTGGAAGTTACTTCAGTTAATAGACAATAAGAATATTGCTATGTGCCATTCAGTCCTCAATGTGAGCCAGACATCAGCTCACTCCCTGTTATCAAACTCATGGATGAGGAAACCGAGGCTCAGAGTCCCTCAGCCAGCCTGCTCCAGGGCCTCCGGCTGACGGGAGGGCTCCTTTCTACCTGCCGCTCTTCCTTCCATGGCCACTGAAAGCGGCTGTCATACTCACCACGGACAGTACAGAGGCCACAGAACTGCGTGGGCTCCCTGGAGGTGTCTGGGTCATGACTGATGACTTCTCTCCCACAAAGAAGCAGGTCGGTTCCCAGCCTCACCCTGCGGACTGGCCAGTGCAGGTGAAAGCGGTGTGGCTGGTGTGTTCTGGGCAAACGTGGAGTCTGGGCCACCTTCCATGCTGCCCTACACGGTGCCACCCCAGAACATTCTGGGACCACAAGGCCTGGTCACCTCTACAGGGCTCCCAGGCCATGGACCACAGACCCATGCCCACTGCCACACGCCCAGCCCTGAGGACACATGGTAATGGAGTTCTCTGAGGCTGCTCTCCGAGAGGCCGGCCCTCACACAGGCATGTGACACACTGCATCCTCCTGGGGATGTTCCTGTTCAGGCTCTGAGAAGCGTCATCTTGTTGCGACCCGTTTAACTCTGTTGGACCTTTGAGAACCTCTGTCCGAGTCCGGCAGAACAAGAGTCCACAAAACCCACCTCTGGCGACAGGCACCAAGGTGCCGAGTTCCTAGGAGTGGGCCGGGTGCTCTGACCCACTTACCTTCACCTGGCCCCGCAGCCCAGAGGCAGGGCTTCTGTCACTTGGGACAGGACTCCAGGGCTGCATTCTTCATCCCCACCCACACTCCTCTGTCCACCTATGAAATCTGCCCGGGACTCCTGGTTCTCGGGCCCTGCTCCCTGTGCCTCACCCAGTCAGCACACCGCCCAGGGGCTGGCTCCGCGGCCTTGGGAAAGTCATTAATCGAGTTCCTGCTTCCGTGCTTTCAGCAGCAACCTGGCTCATGAGAACAGTATCTGTCTGGGAGCTGATGGGAACATTTGCCTGATCTCTCACAAATAGCACTTAGAGCAGTGCCCAGCACGCAGTGAGTGTCAGGACAGTGCCTGCGATTCAATGATCATCACCCAGTCCTTCCCAGGGACCTCAGGATGTTCCTGGGGCCTCGGCTCAGCACCTGCCTCATTCCAGCTAACAGCTTATGTGTCTGTGTCTCCCAGGTGGGGACTGGCTGATGTACCCTGACCCCCTCGTACACAGCAGGAGCTTAGCTTAAGTTGACAGGACTCGCAGAATTTGTACTGCTTGTGATGCTCAACACAGCTTTCCCTTGGGAAATCGTCCCCTCCCCACCACACGCCTGTCTTCCTGACTCTTGGCTATAGGGAACCTTGAAGTCTGAGCACAGGGGCCCACTGCACAGGCTGGCCCTGGCAGGACAAAGACGCAGCACAGGGGCGCAGCTTCACTCACAGAGGGGATGGCATCTGCTCATCACCACCACCCTCTCCTCTTCCTCTCGCCTCATTTCCTCGTCGTCAGCTTCACGGCAGGGCCTGTGAATGGTGGAAGCGGTTCCTGGTGGAACGCAGAACTTTCCAACCGCATTCCTGGGTCCCCACAGCCGCTCCAGCCCAGGGTGCAGCTCCTGGCCCTGGGCTGGACACTGTGGACGTCCCAGGTGCTGGGTGGCCTCTGATGACTGAGTTTGAGGTGGAGTACAGCACAGAAACTATAGCCATCTGAGGCTTTTACATGTCAGAGCCAACCATCCTACCTTTACTTTCACAAAGCCGCTGCAAAACCACCTCGCCCGGCCAAGTCCTGCGACCACAGAGCTAACATCCTCTAGCAACTTCTGACTGGCTGTCCGCCTTGGGGGGCCAAGGCACATCTGGCCAGCAGAGGGATTTCTGGGTCCCCAGCCAGGGTGAACTTTCTAGGGGTTTGTCTCGAATGACCCGAACCCCAGGGCCACCCCCGCTGCTTGCGTCTGAGTTTTGTTGCTCTACCGTCCTGAGTGGAAGGGCCTCAGCAGAATTCTTCGAGGGGCAGGACAAGCTGGGGCCGTGAGTGAAAGCAGAAGGAAATGAGCAAAACCCACGCTGCCTGGGAAGGCGGCGGCCCTGGGCCCGACAGGCAGCCCCACAAAGGCCCCCAGAGCAACAGCACAGGGAGCACAGTGTCATTACGAAAATGCATCACGCTCTGTGCACGGGGAGACTCTCAGCAGCCGCCCCGACGCCAGGCCCCAGCCAGCCGGGCCTCGTGAGCTCTGGCCGCTCCTCCACAGCCCCCTCGCCGGCACCGAGTTCTCATTTGCCACTTGAGGAGCGCAGGGAAGGGCCGTGCGGAGACAATCAGGCGGGCCGCGTCACATCGCCCCGCATTCCTGGCCACCAGGAGAATGGTGCCGGCCCTTTCTAGGACGAGCTTGCAGTGAGAGACTGCCAAACAAATTCCACTCGCTTTCCAAATGAGGAAACTGAGGCACAGGGCCATCTAGGTCAGGAGCTGGTAAAATTCTCTTAAAGGGCCAGACACTAAATGCTTTAGGCTTTGTTGGCCCTCTGGCCCTTGTAACGGGAAAGCAGTCATGGGAAATAGTAAGCAAACTGGCGGCCATGTGCCTATAAAACTTTATTTGCAAAAACAGGCCATGGCCTATGTACTGGGGTTTGCCAACCCCTGATCCAAATGGTCTGAAGTGACCCGTGTCCCTCCTCATAGACGACACAGGGGCCATAACTGTAGAGCCCCCACTCGGGAGGCCCCAGGGGTCCTGCTGGTGGAGCTCTAGTTAGAATACTAAATCTGGCAGTATAATATTAAGTCAGATCCCATACAGAACTCAACAGACACTGGGCTGCAGTCCTCTGAGGTCCTGCTCTGTGACCAGGGCAGTCCCTATACCCACTCCTGGCACAGGCGCAAGGGCTGAAGGCCAGGGAAGGCCCAGGCGGACAGTGGTCCCTGGCTCCCCTCTATACCCCCAAACCCCACGGGAACAGAAGGCTGAGCAAAAGCAAGTCCAGCTGCCCAGACCCCAGGCCTCTGAAGAGGAGGGCTGTGGACACGGATTCCGCCCTGCGCCCTCCTCTAAGCTGGCGGGCTGTGGGGCCGGCCACGAGGCCACCACCCTGCACTGTGGGGGTCTCTCCAGGGAGTCCACGGGGAGGCAGGACAGGGCCCTTCATCTCGGCACCCACCACCCCACGCTGAGCCTCAGGGGCCACTTCAGAGGTGCAGGCTCCTGATGCGGGTCCCTGGCATCACCACCAGCGTCAGTGTCCTCGTTTGGGCCCTGCTGCGTGTCACCGCTTCCAACCAGAGTTTCGGATTTCTGTAATCATCCAATTTTAGCCTACTTCATCCAGAGCGGTGACAACTATCACCTCAGGACGTCTAGACGGCTGACAGCTGGCAGAAAAGGGGCCAGATCGAACTCCGCTGGAGATGTCATGTGAGACCCCAGCTGCTGTCCTGGGGCTGGGCACGGGCCCCTGAGCCCCGCCACGTCACTGTCCCCAAACCAGAGAGTCCCCGTGTGCCCGGGGCCAATCTGCCACACCAAGGGCCCCCCACAGACGAGGAGGGGAGACCACTCCCGCCAACCCTCAGCTCCGTAACTCCAGCCCCCTCACCCTGACCCCGTATGGACTTTGAGATGGGACAGGCCTAGCACCTCAAGCCCTGCTCAGGCCCCTGACGGGAGTGTAACAAGTGTGGCCCTTGCAGCCACCAGGTGGCTGCTACTCTGAACCTATCTCTTCTCCCCCAGTTCAGGAAGAGCAACCCCCACTTCCCAGGATTTTAATGGAGATACTGTGTGACTGTATGCACACAAGTCTCATCCTGGCCACTAGAGCACAGGTAGAGCATAGGGACACGCAGCGAGAGCCACCGAGGGTGCCATCTGGGTGTTGACCAGGTTCAAGGCCATGGAAGGTGTGGGGCTCATCCCATTTCAGATGCCATGTCCTTTCTCTTGCCAAATAGTTAATGCTGCATAGTCAGCCCACATCTGCTAACACGCTCCCCAGACACCACCTGAACGCAACCAAAGAGGGTCTTCTCTTCCCCTGGCTCCCCGGCCTGCATACCCATCCCCACTTTTATTTGCCATTAATTCCTGGAAAATTCCACTGTCCACGGCCATTCCAGGTTACAGTGAGACAGAATGTCTGCAGGTGGGGGACGCCTATTTGAAGCCGATCCCATCCAGGGACTACAGAGTGGGCGTGCATGCCCAGCGTGGAGGCGGTCAGCACTGCCCAGATGACGGGACCGCAGCACAGCATCCGCGCACGCTCTGCCCTCCCACAGGGGACACGTGACGCTGATACTCAAAGGCCTGATGCGAAAGGGAGGCCCCGATGGCCCACAACGGCCCTCTCTGGTCTCATTATCTTCCTGGGGTCCCCACATGAGAAAGAAGCGGAGAGAAGCCGGGGTGTCAGGGTGAGAAGAGAGCCCTGTGGAGTGGGGGGGGGGCTGTGAGGGCCTCTTGGACCCCCACCGAGTATGAACACGGACCAGGCCTGGCCTGGCCCAGCCACCTGCAAATGCTTTGTGGCCACCCCAGTTCAGTAAGGGGTTTGCGAGGAATTCTCCTTCCGGGACACAGAGGCCACTTCTCGTGCCTCCTCTCCCCACGTCCACATCCGTCACTCCAGTGACGAGCAAGAACAGGACCCCAAGGGGGAAGGGAGAGCTGTGCCCAGGGCCGTCCTGAGCAGTCTGGCTGGGAAGCCCGAGGGGCGGCAGCCAGGCCCTGGGCTTGGGCAAGTTCAAGACTGGCTGGGACCCCCTCTCCTCCCCTCCCCATGAGGTCCAGTCCCTTTGGGGGAGAGCAGGGAGGGCAGTGTCCACAGCCCAGAGACCTCCCACCAAGTCACAAAAAAGGGTGACAAAGGCTCTGCTTTGGATACTGAGGCTTATTCCAGATTGTGGATACATCTCCCTAAGGAACATACCCAGGTGTATTTCCCAGGTGCCTCCCCTCAGCACGGCTGAGCCAGACGGCGAGGCCATTCCCCCTTGTGCCTCAGCCTTGCACCACGGAAGGATCCAGAACAGGACAGCTGAACACTCTGCTCGGGTGGACCTGAAGGGCCCTCCCGGAGGCCCCAGTGATGTCCTGCGGGGCCTCTCTAAGCCCCACTGGCCTGGTTTACCAACCAAAAAACTTGCAGCTCAAGAGACATGAAGTCTGCCCAAGGGCCGGCAGGGGGCGAGTCTCGGCAGTGGGGTTTGGACCACCCGCTATTAGGACTGAGGCCACTGCATCCGTGTGTGGGCCCAGTGGATCCGATAAAATAACAGCCACACTTCCTGAGAACACCCTGTGCACCAGGCCCTGGGCCAAAGGCTGCGAGCAGCCCCGCGGTGAGGATGTCACCGTCCCCGCCCCGCCATCAGGGACCTACGATAGAAACCTAGAGCAGGGCCCCGTCTGGGTGCGTGGTTCACAAGCGGGAGCAGAGCTCACCCCCTGCACCCCAGGAAGAGGCCTTTCTGAGAGGTGGTGGCCCACAGGCCCCAGGGGCCAGAGAGTGAGCGGGGCTCTGGTCACTGCTGTCACTAGGCAGCCACCAGCCCTCTTTCCTGAAGAGGAAGGTGAGGCGCCCTCCTGGGGTCGGTGAGAGGACCACACACCTGAGGGGGTCCCCAGAACAGCCAAGCACCCCCGCCAACACGGGCCAGTACAGCCAGAACTTAGGACCCCACTTTCCAGAACTGGGCTGATGTGTGAGGGTATGAGGAGGCCCTGCCGCCAGCCAGGGGCTGGGAGGTGACACTCCACTGTGAGAGGCACATGGCGCTCCCCACGTCCCCAACAATGGGGCCCCTGCCTCACCGCGTCCCTCGGGGTGCGTTCTCCTCACACGACCTCTGTGCCAGTTTCTCCAGGTGTGATCTGAGGTCAAATCCCCAAGGCAGTTGCTTCAGAGGGTCCCAGACCCAGTAAATTACCTCAGATCCGGGTCAGATACCCCAACAGCTCCCCCCGGGCTCTGCCAGGCTCACCCGAGCTGTCCCTGCCCCTCTGCTCACACGCCCCCCACTCGGGACCCCGGCACACGGGCCTCTGCTTGGCCCTGAACTCACCAAGCTACCCCTACCGGCCACATCCCATGTCTGTGCTCACTCTTCCCTCTTAGGATGCCCTCCCTCAGCTGGCACCTCCTCAGAGAGGCCACGTCGGTCCCTCCAGTCAAAAGCCGGCCACTTCCGTCTCCTCTCCCTCCTGGCATTTCCCCATCACACCGGCCTGGTTTACTCTCCTCCCGGCGTCTGTCAGCATCTGAACTGATCTCGCCTGTTGTTTGCTTGCTTGTTGCCAGCCTCCCCCCTGGAAAGAAGTGTACAGAAAGGCGGCAATCATGCGTGTCTTGCAGAAATGTCCCCAAGGCCCAGCAGAACGCCAGGCTGCCACCAGGTACCAGGGAAGTAGTAAGCACCTGCTGAGTGAAGACGAAGTTGTGAGGGACAGAGAAGAGCGTGAGAACAGCCCTCAGCTTCACGTTCCAGGACACAGAGGGCCCTTACAGGCTGCCCGTGGCCGGTCTCGGACGGAGGAGCCGCAGGGAGCTGAGTGTTCCCACACGCAGCTCCACACTCACTGCCCTCCCAATTCGGTGCCAGCTCTGGGGGGCAGGCCTTGGCCAACAGGGCTGCTAGGGGACAGCCTGAGGCTGCAGGACCGAGGAGGCCCTTACCTCTTCCCGTCTGCATCCTGTGGCGGCCACTGTCACCCAGACATGCTTCCTGAACCGGCAGGAGCGGTGTGTTCCGTTCGCAGCCACTCCTTCCAGCGTGCAGCTTTCCCAGCATGCACAGCCCTCCCCTGCCTCAGCCCCCACAGGCCGGTGCCCCCAACTCGGGTCTGTGTCCCAGCCCCGGGGCCTGTGGACACCGAGCGTTCAGAGCTGAGCCTCCCGGTCTGTCACCCTGGCTTGGGGTGGGAGCCGTTTCCTGCAGTTGCTTTTGGCTTCTCGGTACTCAGAAACCCAGTTAACAACTGTCCGCAGTGAAATCTCTGTGCACATACGGGGGGGGTCCTGTCCCCTGACAGGGCCCTGGCTGGCCCAGGTGGCCGGTCACATTCTCCATGCACAGAGCTCAGGTGAGGCCCCATCACCTGCGCCACCAGGATGAGCGCATCACAGGTCCCTGCACTGTTCCGGGGGAGGGGCTGGGCGCCTGGTAGCCTTGGGTGACATGACCGATGTGAGCTCACTGCTACGGCTCACAAATAAAGCTTCTGGTGGTGGTGTTGTATTTTGGAACAAACCGTTCCTTTTATTTTCCAGGACAGAAAAATAAAAAAAGGCACCCCTCCCCCTCCTCAAAAGGAATTATCCAAGAGTTCGACTATGTCTAACTTTCAAAGGAGGCATTGTGAATCTTTTGGCCATAAATAGGCAATGAGCACCCACTCTGAATCCAGTCAAACCTAGTCCCGGCTAGCTTGGGGACAGCAGCCCAGGGTCCATCCTCCTGTGCGGCATTTGCTGTGGCCTGAAGCTGCAAGAAAGGTCACTAATTCAGGATACTAATTCCGCAAAAGCGTTATCGATAAACGGCTCACGTCACACACAGGGACATTCCACACCAAATCCAGGCTCAGGACGATGGACGGCCGTGCCCCAAAAGGCAAGACAGGCTCAAGTTAAGGCTTCATCCTGTGCTGGTCCCCATGACAGCCGGTGGCTGCACTGAGTCAAGACACAGGCAGGTATCAGACGTGTGAAGTCTGGGCCTGGCTCATAATTAATCACACGTCCACCTCAGTGACGCTCCTCTGTGTCTCCGCCCCCCACCCCGGGGCTCTGAGAGGCCCACAGGCCCACCAGGGCTGGGAGCCGCCTCCCAGGAGACATCATCCCAACATTCCCGGTAAGGAAACGGGAATGAGACAGGCCCGAAGCCGGCCTTTACCAGCCTGAGTCTGGACAAGGTGCCCAGTTTCAAGGGGACGAGGATGGAGAAACTTCAGCAACGCAGGCAGGTCTGGAGACAAGGGTGATGCTGGGAGAAGGCAGCCTGTGGCTTCCATGAGGCAGGACCGTGTCCTCAGATGTGCTACCCGCCTGCTGTGGCCTGAGGACAGGGCCCCCATCCCCCGGGCCCCTGGGCCCAGCACAGAGCAGGGCTGGTGAGTCCAGGCTGCCCCAAGTGCATCTGGGGAGCTGCAGGCGCTCCCGTCTGGAGCCCCTGGCTTACGAGGCAAAGGCTCCTCCCGCAGAAAGGCCGGGCACCTCCAGAGCTCCATCGCCTCACATCTCCAACACCCGTCAGCCCAGAGAAGCTCTCAGTGAAACATGGAAAATCACCAAGTGGCATTAGACGTTGCCTCCCTGGCATGTCCCCAGCTGAACTCCTATTTTTCTTTTCCCTGGGAGATCAAAGCTATTGTGTCAACACTCGGCCCCAATCCGAGTGACCTTAAGTAGATTGCTTATGCAATCCGGTGGCTGCGGCTGGGGACAGGAGGAGTGATCCAGGTGTCTGCACAGGGGTTTTCTTGAATTAGGAGTACCCCATGAGGGTGCCATGTGTTCCAATCCTATTTCTAGAGAAGAGAAACTAGAGAGCTGAGATGCGTCTCTTGGCTCTGGCCCCCATCAACCGGCTCCCTGGTTCTCCTGGCTCCACTTCCACTTCACCAGGAGTGGCAGGCCCAGCTGGCTGCCCCGTGGAGCTACAGGAGACAGGCCGAGGGGCAGGGCTTTGTTGTTAATCAAGGTGTCAACCACTGGCAACCCACACTTGGTGACTCCTCCCCATTCCCATTCCACAGACAAGGAAGTGGCGGCCAACAAGGGTGACCTGCCCAAGGGCACACGGCTCACAAGTGGCAGAATGGGGAACGAGAGCTCCCACTTTCCTTCTCTGCATGCTCTCTGTCCTACAAGTGTCGGCTACCTGGGAAGGCCCAGTGGGCGGACCTCACGGAGGACAAAGCGCGGGTTCCAGCTTCCCCAGCCTCCTAACTGACCGTGTGGCTTTGGGCACGTTCTGGCTTTCCCTGGACTCCAGACGCCTCACCCTCAAGTGAGATGGCAGATCACTGAGGGGTGGACTCCAAGACTTCCCCTGAGTCCAACCGGAAAGACTACCATGATTGATTAGCAATGCCAAGAGCATGGCAGGGGTGCTGGGTCAGTGCCCAGAGCTCCGCCCCCGGCACCCACGCAGAAGCTCCAGGCCTCACAGCCTCTTTCTTCAAGTCCATTGTAACCCGTTTCCTCATCAGAAACAGCGACTCCATGTTTCCCCAGTGCTTTTGCCTTTACTGTTATTTGGCGTTTACTGGTATTTCTTTCCAAACAGAATTCTAGGACTTCCTCTGACTACCATTCATCTTATCTTCATGCCCATCTAGGTTCCTGTTGCAAAGGACAGTCTAGCCCTGCATTCCTCTGCTTGCAGGAGGGGTGTTAAGGGGACAAGCAGTGGGAAACTAAACCAGGAGGTGGCCGGCCACTGGCAGAGTGGACACTGCCAAGGAAGAGCACAGCTTGCCTGCAGCTGCCAAGGCTGCCTGAGCAGGAAGGGCCACCCCACACGGCAGCCCCCACTGGCGTACGGGGTGGAGAGCAGAAGGCAGCCAGAGGCAGCCCCACCGAGGGACGACCAGGCCAGCCAAGAGCCGCAAGGAACTGCTGAGTAGCTGTCACAACCCCTCTGATGATGTTCTAGAGCAGCCCCTGGCCCACTGGAGTTCCCACGGCCCTGCCACTCGCTCCCCTTGGACTCGTCCATAGACCACAGCTCTCAGCGCAGCTCCTGCCTCGTGCTTCTTCCCACCCCAGCCGCCCCCAGCCAGCTTCCAGGGGCCCTCAAACATCTGCTAACACAACAGTTGCTGCCTGTTCTGACGCGGCTCGGGGACTCAGTGTGTGGGCAGCTGCGATCAATCAACCCTCTGTTTCAGCATCCGACCGACCCCTCCTCACAAATGTCTCGCTTCTGTTTGAAGCACTGTTGAGAAATACAACTTGTTGCTCTTTCAAGCTGACCA
The DNA here is from genome assembly GCA_004027555.1 of Craseonycteris thonglongyai. Lineage (NCBI taxonomy): Eukaryota > Metazoa > Chordata > Mammalia > Chiroptera > Craseonycteridae > Craseonycteris > Craseonycteris thonglongyai. The sequence continues at coordinate 58,099 of PVKE010000222.1, read as the reverse complement.
GCTTAGAGTTAAAAATACAGCAAGGACGGTGTCCGCCAGGGGCACACCGTTCAGCGGGTCATCTGTAATCGTCGCTTTTTCTGAAATCTTTGCTCACACACATACAGTCCGTGTCTAAATGGTCACGCACAGCCCTGGCCTTAGCTGAGCAAACCAATGAGTGGTGGTCAAACCAGGTCTCACAGAAGCAGTAACTCATCATGCCAGCAAAAGTCCTGCTAATAAACAACTCGTGTGCTCAGGCTGGGCCCTGCCCTCCACGGCGCACACACTGTCACTGTGCAAAAGGGAGGCCGCGGCTTCACATACAACCCCAGGCAGAAGGGGCCTCAACAGAGCCCTCGAGGAAAGCTAGAGAGGTCTGTGTAATCAGACCTGGCAGGGGGAGGCAGGCCTGACCCCTGGGCCGGCTTCACGTAGCTGCTGTGTGAAGCCGGAGGTGGCAGTTATACCAGTACAAGGAGGGACAGCCTTTCTGGACTCGGTCCTGTGTCATTTCTCGTCAGGGGGGCTCTCCTCACTACAACCACCCTCCCTTCCTGGGGACCCACATGCCTGCCCACAAGCTGGGCACTGAGGTGTTAAGGAGCAAACGCAGTCTGAAAGCCATTCATTACCCACCCACCCACCGTGTTCCTGCCTCGCTGCTGTGAGGCACCAGAGCCGCTGCTGCCCGCCAGCCGGACAGCTGTGCTCACAGAGGAAGCGGAGAAGGGGCGGGGCCTCCAGAGGGGTGTCTGCAGGATCCCAACGTCGTTTCCACCCCAGTCCCACAGGTGACGGGTGACTCGTGAACAGCCCATTTCCTCCAACAACGGTGACTCTGATTCCATCACCATTTCACAGCCCTCTCTGTGAGCGCGGTGCTCACCGCAGGCTGAGCTGAGTGGCAGGGCAGGCCCGTGGCCAGCAGGCTCCTCCCCGTTTCCAGGGTCAGGGCAAGAAAAGGGGCAAACACAAAGTAAATGGCAAGGACAGAAAAGGAAGGGTAAAACCCAACAAACAAGACACACAGATAAAAAGAAGCGGTGTCCTTCTACTGGACTCAGTGCCTCCCAGGAATGCCCGCTTCTTGTCTCAGTTCTGCCTCTGGAATCGCCTGGAATGACTCCCTCCCAAGCCCTGCAACTGGGACAACAGTACTTGCCAGCACTCACCGTGTGCCGGCCGGTGCACCAGGTGGTGGTGTGTGTGTAGAAAGATAACACATAGATCAATAGATATAGCTACACCCATACATTTACACATATAGACACATGCATACATATATGTGCGCGCATATACATTAACATGCTACACACATACACACACACACATGCATTCACACACTATTTTCCTCATTCCTCTAAACAGTCCTATGTCACCGGTGGTGGTCTTGGCTGCACAGAGGTGGTGAGCAATTTGCCCAGGGCTGCCAGCCTCCCGCCCCATCTCTGGAGGCCCGATCTGTTGCTGTCCCTGCGCAGTGTGGCCCTAAGGGTGAACACCATGTGCCATGAGGGCCGTTCCATCTGGCTGGAGGGGCTGGAGTGGGCCAGGTCCAAGGTCTCCTCTACCTCTGCGAGCTGGGAGCTGCACCTCAGAGCAGCGCCCATCCCCGGACACATGACCCTGCCGTGCCCACGTGGGTGGCACAAGGGCGGGGCCTGGGACCTCAGAGCTACGCTTCCCCTGCTGGTCCAACTCCCTTGGGTTCTCTGTGGTCCCTCTTCTGCTGACATTTTAGAGGGGCTCTGGCCAGCATCCTCGCTCTGGGCCCTCGGCCCCTGGTGCTCACACACATGCCCCAAGGGTGGGGGTGGGGGTCTGCTCTGGGTCCCGAAGGCCCCAGCCCATCAGCACCTCCAAGGAGACAGGCTTTGTCAGAACTCCCAGCCACTCCAAAGATCTAAGCGAAGGCGCTCTGCACCTTCAGTCGGAGCCTCTTGTGCACCTGGTCCCAGAACCCACGCACAAAGGGCTCCTTTGTAAGAGTGTTCAATTAGAACCCCTTCCCCCCAATACACAAATGTGCAAAACAAGATCAAAAGACCCGCGAGAGAGAGCCCACCGTCCAGCCCGAGAAAACGACGGCAGGAAACGCGGAGCGGAGCCCACCTCGGTGCAAGCCAGCCTCCCCATGGCGTGCAGGCCCCTGTGATGCTGGGGAGAGCCATGGCCCCCGGACGGGAAGCCCTGTGGGCAGTAAGTGCCACGTCAGCTGCCACCAGGCTGTGAGCAGGTTCGTGTACCCAAGGGACACACCAGGAATAGGGCCCCACATATTCGCATGTACAGGGGCTGCCCTGGGCTTGGCTGTTGAGGATCCTGGAAAAGCCAGGCCCACCTCCTGAGGCCATAAATCACCGGGTGGGAGCTCAAGCAGGCAGAGCCCCTGGAGGGCAGGCGGGCCTGTCTGGAGGCTTGTGGGGGCGGGGGGCTCAGGGCACCCCCGAGGCTGCTGGCCGTGGACCCTCGGCAGGTTTCCCAGAGGCCTCTTCTCTCCCCGCCTGGACTCTGCCCTGCCCAGACCTTGGCCAGAAGCAGGCGGCCTCCTGGGGCTCTTGGAGGCCTGCCTGGAACCCATGAAGCAGTCTATACATCTGGGCACAGCCCCACCGCGCAGTATGTTCCTAAAACGGTTTCTACCCAAGTGAGGACGGGAAACGTCTCCAGCAATGCCAGCGGTGTTATTCCAACTGGAGGCTAGTAAAATATAATAACACGTGTAAGTTGTTTTTATGACCTATCTAGCTTATTAGCTAATAAAATAAGCTCAGCCTTAAAAATTTAACTGAAGCCATTTATCACACCCAGATCTCAGAAGTCACCCAAACCTGTCACCTTCCCAGCCTTTTTACCTATTTAAATTTCTCCAGAGGAGAAAAATTCCACCCGCGTGTCCAACGTCAACGAATGCGTTCAATCGCTGTCCTCGGTAACAAGAACGGGACACACCTGGAGCGGCCATGGCAGAAACGGAGGCTTGAAAGTGAGGGGTAGGGGACGGCGGTCTTGCCCAGTCCTCCTCAGGGACCATCCCCACGTGAGCCCCAGGGGCGTGGGGGTGACAGGCGCACTGTGAGCTCGTCCTCGGCTGCCCAGAGCTGGGCCTGGGCTCTTGAGCAGAGGTGGCCAGAAAGGCTGGACTCTGGGGCCAGACGTGTGCTGTAGACTTGAGATCCTGCATGTTGTCTTGGGGCGGGGGAACTAAAGGAAAGAGAAGGAAACTCCATAAATAGAAACTGTGTTTTCCTTCTAAAAGAAGAGGAGGCCCGGCTGAAAATGCAGCAGTTGGCACAGAACAAAGGTGGTGGTCCCTGCCTGAAGAGGAGGGGGTGTCGGGCCTGCCCAGACGTGGTCACACCCGCACAACGAGCAGGGCCGAGCCCTCACCACCAAGCGAGGCCCCGTCCCCCTGGAAGCCCAGGGATGACGGATGCTTACCCAACAAGACCAGAAAGGGCCGTGGTCAAACCACGGCACTAAGCACCCGAGGGCCGCGGAGCCCAGAGTGTCACGTTCCACCCACCACATCCACCATCCCCGCGTGGACGGGCCGCAGGGGCCATGGAGCCCCCGCCATGCTCCTCTCCTCGGCCTCCCCAGGGAGAACCAAACACAGGCTGTGCTCAGCTGAGGGACCCTCCTCATGACAGAGTGACTCCAAGTTCCTCTCGCTCAAATCAATACCCAAGACCAGCGTGAGCACAAAGCAGGGCTCCAAGACACAGGGACCAGGTGGAAGTGACGGGCGGTGGCCAAGGCCTGGCCCACAGTGAACACTGAGGACGGTTATAGAGGAGGCACAGAGGGTAGCGATCGGTTTCTTGATGGTCTCACATTTTTTAGTGTAATCAGACGAAGAAGTGCCTCCCCCAGCTCTCTCTAAAACCATTACCCGCGGCTCCAATCCCAGGAACAGCCTCATCCCAGTGATGGAGAATCTGGCCCGTACAAGCTTTCCTTACAGTGGCTTCAAGGTGGGCTCCCGAGAGAGGCATCAGCACAGTGACAGAAGGAAGGGGGTCCCTGGTGGTTTGGTAGCACTGTTGGCCTGCTGATGCCCTGCCTCTTAGTTCTGTCTGCTCTTATACCAGGGAGAGAGCATTTCTGATTTCAAAAGGAAAGGAATGGACCCTCGCAAGAAAGGAAGTCCCTCTTTCCTTGCATAGGACTTCGAAGGACAAGGAAACGAACCCCTAGTGGCTTCTAAAGCTGGTGTCGCACTTGCCCGGGATGGGCCCGGACCAGCCGAGGCTCCGACAAGCACCAGGCTGCTTCTGGGGCGGCCGGGGCTCTTACCTGTGCCATCTTGGCAAGGTCGAGGGATGGCCTCTGCTCCTGCACCTCCTCGGGGCGCCGCCGTTTCACGCCGACCTTCTTGTCGTTCAGGACGCACGGCTGGGAGCGGCTGCGCGGGAGGCCGCCGGGGCGCCTGGCCAGCTCCGGCGTGGAGGCGGGCGTGCTGCTGGCGGAGGGCGCACGGTACTCCGTGAAGGAGAACTGCTCGTGTGAGCAGGACAGCGACCGCTGCATGTCGAGCCGGCCCGCTCCCGCAGGGTTCAGGTCGGGGCTCCAGATGTCACCCGCCTGTCCACCGGCGGCCGAGCTGGGCGCCTCTGGGCAGGGCTGGCCCCCAAAGCGGTGGTGAAGGCCCGCCGGGTCGTAGGGCGAGCAGAGCACGTGGGCCCGGGAAGGCAGGCTGAAGCTAGAGCTCCTCTGCATGGTGCCGAAGCCGCTGGAGTAGCGCTGGACACTGCCCCCGCTGAAGCAGCGTCGCTTTTCTACCGGGGTCCAGACTTTGGACCCCAAGGGCCTCCAGGATGTCCGGCAGCTGGACATTTCATCGGAGAAGGACAGTGACCGGCATTGGCGCTTGCTGGGAGGAGCGGAGAGGTTCCCATTGTGGTCACTGAGGCTGAGGTCTTTGATGAGGTTGGTCACCGCGCAGGCGGTAGCTGCCTCCCGGTGCCACCGGGCGCCGTCCTGACATTTCTCAGGCAGGCACTCCCAGAGGCTGGCCCCCGGCTGGTCAATCTGCAGAGGGCATTTCCTGTCCAGGTCTCGCCACCTGTCATTTTCTGGTTCACAAATGACAAAAAAAAATAGGAGTTGAGAAGCCGTTCGTGCCAGCCCCACTAGCGCTTCGCCAAGAGCCCACCCGAGACAGAATTTTAGAGCCAGAAGGCTCTTCAGAACCATCCGGTCCAACCTCGCTTTACAGAGGAGAACCGAGGCTCAGGGAGGGGGCGGAAGTCCCAGGTGTTGCCTTAGAAACGGGAGGAGGCCTAGAATCTGGCTTTCTGCCCAACATGCCGTGCTGCCCCCCAGGAAAGCCCAAAGCAGTACTTTGGAGGGGAAAGCAAGCTGCCCCACCCCCGCCCTGGCAGCCGCGGGGTCGGTAGCACATCTGCTACGGCCCGTCTCCGAGCTCAATGGCTCCTGGGCCGGACTCTGCCCTGGCAGAGGACCATGGAATCTTCTGGTGCTTCCGAGGGTCAAGGGCAATGTGGATGGGGGTGTGGCCAGGTTCGTTCATCTGAATTCCATCTAGAAAATACTTGCTGGTAACAGAAGCTGTTATCTTCATCCCCCTCCACCTCAATGCTCCACAACATGAACAAAAACGGCTGCCATTCACTGAGCACTTTCATGATTTCACACTGAAATCAAGGATGTTTAAAGTAGTTAAAATCTATAGGATCAATTCCTAGGCTGCACAGGCCCAGGGGTACCATTTAAACGTACGTATCAGGTCTCTCCTTGAACGTATAAATAAATAAGCCGATCCTGCTATGAAATGCTAATTTTCACTTGCATCTTTATTTTAGTGAAATAGTCAAGGACAAGTTCTTGTTTTTCTACTATTAAATGAGCACTGTGCTCCGAGTTCTAGGAGAGCAAAGATAAGTTTGACATAGTCCTCTATTCAAGTTTGTAACACAAAAGCCAAGTTAAGTATGTGGTGCTGCCAGAAACCAACATGTCAGCATGTTTCAATTTTTACTAATCAATGTACAGTTATAAACTGTCCTAATGTGAGCACAGAGAAAACTGTGGCTTGAGTCAGTAAGCCAGTAGGATACAAGTAAAACCAGAAAGGACACTCAGTAGATGGTTCCTGCATACCAATTCTCACACGCTGCAATCCATTACTGAGCACCCCAGTAGGCGCTGGAACCCACATGGAGCCCACAGGTGGCTCCCACAGGTGGCTCCCACAGGTGGCTCCCACCACTGCCCAGCTGGGGAGGCCCCGGCTTGGGGGGTTGAGGCAGTGGCCCAGGGCCACACAGCTTACCAGAGGCAAACACAGGCTGGCCCGCGCTCTTCTCCTGACTCTGCAGCGCTGACACTGGCCCTGCCCCCAAGGAGCATACAAGTCAGACGGGATGGACCCTACGCGGCGAACATTGTGACGGAACCTCCACCTGTGCTCCAGGCAGCACAGGCTACACATTCACCTCCTCAACTAGCGGCTGCTTCTCAAAGGGCATCGAGAGACACCAAGGGACTGAAGCCACGCTGAGTGTCATAAGCAGCAGCTACTTGACAGGTTCAAAGGGAATGACCAGTGAGGCCCAAAAGAAGCTCCGTGAGCCACAGGTTGAGCCAAACTAGTGTGATCCACCATCCAGGGCACCCTGTTCTGTCACGAGACACAGAGCCTGAGGGCCTGGGACCCTGGGCGGGGACATGGCAGGGAACAGCTAGAGGCGGTTGCCACGACAGAGCCCCAGAGGCTGGGGACGCGGAGGGAGATTTTCTCAAGCCCAGGAAGGTCAGCTAGGAATAACGCAGAACTGTGCACAAACGTCCAACTCGGCTCGTCCTGGACTCTTCCCGGGGCCCAGAGCACATCCCTTTGGCTGAATTTGAGAAGTCATTACCAAAAATGCAAGCGCCATTTATGCTGTTCAAGTCATGTCTTTACCCACTACTCTACTACCACTTTTAAAACAGTTTTAATTCACCATTTGTCAGCTGTTGCAAGTTCATAAACTAATAATAAAGTAAAATTAAAAGAATACAAACCCACATTGACTGAGTCAAGACCATCTGTTATCTGAGTTAGAAGAACAGTGATCCTCGAAAGAAAGAAAAAAAGAAGTGGAGATTTATGTATGATGATGCTCTTCAGAACGACAGGAGTGATAGCAAAACGGAAAAACCACTAAAATACCTGACAGTAGGGGGCCGGTTAAATAAATGGTCAAGGAATAACATGGAATGGGAAAAAAGCAGTTTCAGAGAATATTAATGATGTGGGGACATGTTAATGATGTAATGCAAAGCACAGAGAAACAGGATATAAAACTGTGTAGACAGTATGAGTCCTACTTAGTAGAGGATGTATACTATCCGTAAAGATAAAAGTAAACGAAAGGTTCATGGCCGATTGGCAGACAGCTGGTTGATTTATATTTTCTCCTTTTTGTTTTCCCACAGCTCCTACATTGTCTGTGAGGACACATGTATTTCCAAATGTGTGGGGGATGTGACCCCCCCAGCCCCCTAAGCTGCGCCGGGAGCCAAAGCCGGGGCCTGAGACCCCGCCCTCCTCGGGGGTTTGCTGCTGTCGCTCAGGAAGTTCCCGTAGAATGAGGCTGGCCACCAGCTTCTCTTATGGGACAAGGCCCTGAGGATTCAGATGGGCCAGGAAAGTGTCTGCCTAAGGAAGGAAGCAGTGGGCACCGCCCAGAGCAGTGAGGGCCCCATGGTGGCCCCTGCGTGAGTTCACGGGCTTCCCACGCCTTGGGAAACCTGTGAAATTAAAAGGGATCGATCCCTTCCTCAGAGGACACTTCCAGTGCATTTTTATTTCACTGTGCTGGAACTTGCCCCTGCTCTAGGGAAATCGTGAGAAGAAAAGGGAGCTGGGAGCCAGTTAAGCGTGGCCGTCTGCCTCTCATCTGGCCGTGCTGCTCCTTCGTGGCCGTCTCGTGGTCTTGCTGCTTCTAGACGGGCCTCCTCCGGCCCCCCTGCCCAGTCCCACCTCCTCACTGCCTCTGAGGCCCACACCCACGTGGTCCCCTCCTGCAGCAGCTGCCCGTTGCCCGGCAGGCAGGACGCAAACCTCTTACCCTGGCACCCCAGCCCCTACCTTCTCGTCTCTCCCCAGCAGGCCCTACACTCTGGGCACACCAGACTTCCCGTGTCATTGGAAATCAGGCAAGAATCAGGCAGAGCCAAAATTATCCTTGAAAATCCCCGAAACAGCCCGGAAAGCAGTTTTGTGTACACATCCCCCGGAAATGTGATTCTCACGTGCCGGGAGTCCTTTATAAACCTGAAGTTTAACCAACTGACTGCAGGAAGGAGCACAGGTAGCATCTATATGCGGAGGGTGGGCATTCGATTTGTTTTTAGGTTAACTATCAAGCCCCCAGTGGGGCTGGGGTTGGGTGGGCAATTCTCAAGTGCTCCAGCTTAAAGAGTGAACCTCTCTGGCCTCAATGGGTACGATTTCTCTGTTGCAAGGAGGATGAAGAATCGGTTCTCAGCTCAGTCCACTGGTTACATGGTAGCACAACGACTGCACTGGGTTTGCAGCTTCCCCTGAAACATCAGCTCTTTTGTGCCTTCACCACTTTGCAAAAAAAGTGAAGGTGCAAAGGCCTGGGACATACTCCTGCCTGTCCCCTTCCTCCAACAGTCTCTTACTCATCATTTCAGAGCCAACTCCGGCACCACCTGCTCTTCGGTGATGCCCATGCCTTCCCCCTACTGGCCCTTGGAAGTCCACAGCTCTTCCTCAGACTTCCAATCATACGGCTCAGATGTAAACCGCACCTGAATGATCTGCTTCCATGTCTACTTCTACCCAGACATGAGCTCGCCGGGACCGTCCAACATGGCCCCCAGGTGCCCAACACGGAGGGTGGCACCCCACCGGCCTCAGCCCGGGCGAGTGGAGGAAGAAGCAGCAAATGACGAAGTGCAGAGACAAGCTGCTGAGTGGGCCCTGGGGGTTCCCTAGATCTCCCTTGTCTCTCGTCCCTGGCACAGGTAACCTGTCCGTGACCAGGCAGGTCCAACCTGGGCTGTGTCTTGAACGCCCCACCCCACTGGGGCCATGGACGGCGCCATGTAAAGCAGCCAGGACACTGGCTGGAGCAGTAATGTCTCAGCTGCTCTGAACACACCCAGCTTGGCCTGACACTGAACCCCGCTGCTGTGTGTCTGCACCAGCCAGGTGGCCCCTGGTTCTGTCTGCCGGGCAGAGAGCATTCTAATTGTTTCTATCTTTATCGCTTCGAGAAGTATATATAAGAAAAGTAAAAACAATTGAGGCTATGTTTAGCCCTTGTGTTTTCCCCCTGTGCTCAGGGAACAGAGAGCGATTTGTTGGGTTGGGTCACCAGACAAAAGAAACAGGAATAGGAGCTAATTTTTAATGGCAAACGGCCCTGAGCATGAGGCCCCCACATCACGATGTACAAAGGAACCGGGTAGGGCTCTGAGGAGAAGACACCGGACGCCCCCCTCCCCCTCCATTCAGTATCACTTCTGCACAAACAACTATAACTCTTTCAAAAGCGACAATGGCCATGGGCATGGGGAGTCCACTGAGCAGGCGCCACTCGTATGCGGGGAAGGGTGTGGGCCTGGGTTCTAACCTCAGCTCTGCATGTTGCTTAATCTCTCAAGAGCCTCGATTTCCTCCTCTAGAAAACCAGGGGCTTGGATAGGAACCTCCTCGCACAGGGATACCGATCTCTGTGGGGTCCCGCAGCAGAGGGAGCCTGTGTGCTCCCCACCTGGATCTCTCATTGTGGTTTCGGGACCACCAACCGGGGCAGCTTGCGGGGCATTTGTTAGAATGCAGATTCCTAGGCCCAGTCCCTGACTTGGCAGATAGAATCTCTCCAGGTAAGGACCTGCGTTTTATTAAGTTCCCCAGGATTTGTACTGTAAAATTGTTGTGAACCACTGTACTAGACCACAGGCTACATAGGGGCCTGGGCCCTCAGACACCTCTGTCAGGACAGCAGCCACACACATCCAAGAAGCTTCCGGAAGGTTGGCGATTCTAGTCTCTATAATCTGAATTCAGAACACCACAGCAAGTTGCTGTTTTGGTGTTTGTTTTGGGCCAATAACAGAAAGCTGAGCTACGGAGAAGATACTATTACCTGTTTTCACAGGAGACAGTGGGGACCCCAAGTTGCACAGCATGGGAAACTGGATGGGGGCCACTGGAAGGGGACTGAGAAGCCAACAACTCGTGTGAAGAGGAAGCGCTTGGGGCCTCCCACTTCTCCCCAAGGCACCCTGTGCTCCCCAAAGAGGTCATGGGCGGGCGCGACCGGCGCAGCCAGTCCCAGGCCGTTCTCGGTCGACCTTTGGGAACAGCCAGTTTCCCCACCTCCCCGCTGAGCCAACCTTCACAGATCCGAGGTGCACACAGGAGTGTTTATATGTGTGTGGCTTGAACACACACAAGGCTTTGCCTGCAGATGGGAGGGGAAACTACAAAACCACAAAAATCCACCCAAACCATCCAGTCCTCTCACAGGTGGACGGACGAGGTGAGCTCCAAGGTCTTTCAAAGCTGAGGCTCAGTGACTGAGCTGGGCGTTTCCGGGACGACGTCCACCAGCCTGGGAGGCACAAGCGAAGCCTCTGCTCACACGTGGGGACAAGACCTCAGGTTCCCCAACCACACTCACAAGGGAGAGCAGAGGCTGCTGGGAGCAGAGATCTAGAGCTCAAAGGAAGAAAACACACAGAGAAACTCAAATAGCTCTCAACCGCAAATGTTCTTGTTTCCATTTCTGCCCTCAACCTTGAAGGGAAATTCCCCAGGGCCCACAGTCGTAAGCGAGGAGCCCTTCCGATGGGCTGAAGACTGGAGGTGCACAGCCCTGGCCCTCCCCGCGCTGGAGGGTACAGGCTGGCTACGGTGACGTAACCACAGCAGAAGGTGGTTTCTAGAAAAGGCTCGGCACCTGAAGCACAGGCCAAGATTCTGGCAGCGCCTGGGGCCCGGGCAGCGACCGGCTGACTCAGTCTTGGGTGTCACACCTGTCTGCTGGGGCTGATGCTAGTCGCTCTCCCTGCCCTGGGGGCTGGGTCGCGCTCCCTTGGTCTGGGGGCTGCGAGGATTCTGTGCTTGATGTGAGGGTCCAAGCTCAGCAATCCTAACGGTGGGAGGCCCAGGAGCACGGAGATGTCTCTCGGAAGGCAGCTTTACTAAGCGGATCTTATACAAAGAACAAAGGGAAAAATGTGCAGGGTGCTGACTTGAGTGACCCCACACTGGGGTCATTGATGGTTCAATGAATTTTGGAGCCCCTGGCCCCCTGGGGCGCCCCTCTGCCTGTGTGACCACAATGGAGACTCAATGCGGAGCTGTGTCAGGAAGAAATCGTCCCAGGCTCTGTTGTGTCCTCGCACCTGTGAGGAATCACAAAATGTCAGCTGCCTCTGGGGCTCAGGGACAGCAGCACAGGACAGACGCCAGGGCATGAGGACAGAGATGCGAAGGGCTGGAGGCAGCCCCCATCCAGGGAGGCAGGGAGGCTGGCGGGCTCAGGGCCTGGCTCCCACCAGCTGGGTGGGGGTGGCCCACGGCAGCAGCCATTGCTTCTGGGATGTCCGTGCTCTTGCAAAGAGGCCTCATGGGATCTGCAGACACACCGCAGAGGAGTAAAAACCACACCAGACTGGCTGCGGGGCCTCAGTCTCCCCATTTGCACAAGACAGGATGCCCTGGGGTCCCATGACCGCCTTTCAGCTCTGAAGTGACCTGTCCAGCCTTCCACCTTCAAGGGCGTTTAGAAATATGAAGGGAAAAGCTTGTATTTTGGGCAAAAAACAACCCTGCAGGAACAGAAAGGTGAGTTTTGCCATCCCCTCTGGACTCCCACGCTGGTTGCAGGTATGCACAGAGCACGAGGGATGGGCAGCTGCCCGTGACTCAGATCTAGAGCCGGTTCACAGAGCAAAGCTGGGCACCACTGTACAGACAGGAAGACTATACAGTGGGAGAGCTACCCAGGAAACTGCCAGTCAATGCATGTTAACTGTTAATCTGCTAGCACAACATGGGGTCCTTACTGCTGTGGAGAAAGGGCATAAGCGTGTACCCCAAGCACAGGACTTGTCTCGTGGGTATCACTGCACCCACCAGCTTACTGGGGAATCGGGGTTTCAGAACCTCGTCGTACACGGGCAATGGACACAGCCAGACAACGGCTGAGCCCGCACCCCCAAGGCCAGGCTCTTGGAGCTGGGCCAGGCTGCCTCCTGGCGGGACCCTCTCTCCATGTGGAAAGAAAACTGCCACACACCATGGTGGGAGGCCCCCCAACCAGGGTGGCAGATGCCATTCCCTGTCCTCTGGCACTACTGTGGGCCGCTCCCCATCCCGAGTCAGGCCAGTCTGGGTGAGAAGGCAGCCTGAGAGGCTCCGTTTTTCACCTGTCACCGCCAACAACTAGCATGTGCCACCTACACTCTGCACCTACCTCCAGTCTGTACTTTATTCCTGAAACCAGTAAACAGTGCCAGAAAAACCTCAGCGCACTGTGTGCGGACAAGTCTTACTCTAAGCCTTAAACTGTTTTAGAGACCAAGGACTCACAGAGGACCACGTATGCGGACTTGCAATTTATATGGCTGTACTTTTCTGTTTTCAGTTACAATTGATATTCAGTATCATTTTATATTCGTTTCAGGTGTATGTGGATGGCCTTTTTAAAAGGAAAACAAGGTCCACTCTAGCCTATCTGGGTTAATCATCAGTTTCTTAGGGAGACCCTGATCCGATGATCACATTGAGTATGGCTGCCTCTGAGAAGTGGACACAGTGGCACTGACCGGAAACTGGGCCCACGGAGCTCTGGTTTTGTTACTGCTATTGCTCATTTTGTTTCGGTCATGTGTTTGTTCTAAAAAATCTAAAACACTCCACCTCCCAGTACCAGCTTTTTCATGTGAGACAGAATCACATTCCACCTTCAGTGACGCAGAGGGGTAGAGTTAAAAGACCCAAAGCTACCCACTCTCCAAGTGACATCTCAGTCCTGCACGGCTCAACACAGCCAACTGGTCTCCCCTGTAGAAGTTAGTACAGAGTGCCCCCGGGAACAACCCTTTTACGTACAGACTTCAACAGCCAAGTAATTAAACATGGAAAGTAAGGGTTTATAATTAATGCTGACAAACCTGAACCGGGTGGCACAAGGAGGCTGCTGTAATATTTTTACAATTCCTTTTTATACATAATGTATGATCCTTCTGCTCAAGTTTCCTCTATGTCCTTTGCTTGTGAAATAATTTACATTAATAAATAATTTAGTACCATAACTCCAAAAGTAATTATGGGTTTCCATCCGATCTTTTTCAGCATATGAATTGTTTTGCTCTCTGTCCACTGACTGGTGCTTCCACGCCTCTTCCTAGCGGCCTTTCCTTGCAGTAGTTGGCATTGCACTCGCTCTCTCACATACTTGACTTCCGCGTCTGCTCCTTGCCTGCGAGCTGGGGAAATGGACTGTGTGGTACCTGCTGTTCCTGCAGCTCAGGACTCGTTTAATGGGTGCTCTTAGCCAAGGGTGGCGACGGAGCCTGCGCTCACCCCATGTGCCGTTTCAGCAAAAGAGATTAAAGTAGTCCGTGTGTGGCCGGGTTAGCGTGAAGACGCATCTCCCACGGCACACACTGGAGGACCGGGAGGGCGCCAGGCACGGTGGATTCCTGGGCGGTCGCCGGCCCCTCCCAGGCACGCCCACCAGAAATCATGGCCAGCAACAGGCTGGCTCGCCTGCCAGCCTGCTGACCAGGGGCCAGGCCACGCCCATGCAGCTGCCACCTGACCAAGGTTTCCTGTGTCAAGAACATAAGAACCAGAACTGCACATGGCTCTTCCCCATAGAAGCTGTTTGCGGAGGAAATTCCAGCTCAGCACAGAAGGTGTGCTGGGGATGGTCTAGGAGGTGAGAAAGGAAACCAGCAGGCAAACCAGCCTCGCCTCTGCTGGAAGGGGACCTGCACCCCAATAAGAGCGCTGGCCCAGGCACGGTGCAGGCCCTGCCGCCTCAGAGGCCCTGCCGCTCCCATCCACACCTCTCCCCACTTCTGCACTTTGGAAAAGCACAAAACCACTTCTCTGTATCAAGTTCCTAAATTCGGGGGTGGGGGACACAAAGGTGGGGAGGGGCCCGTGATCCAGCTCACAATAATGGAGATTGAAGTACATTTAAACTCCCTTGCTGTGAGCACGTGCCTGCATTAGGAAGGCTTTCTACCTAAGTGGGTGCAGAGGAGGCTGAGCTACTTGAAAGAGTGGCTTTCTAAGAGGAAGCAAGCAGACCACGGCCCTCCCCACCCCTAATGCACTTGCCTGGATTTGCTTCAGAAACTCAGACTCGTATTGGCTTCAAGCTAGGACCCCGCCTGGGGGCTTAGGAGGGAAACAACCACATCACTGGGCCAAGCCGTCCCCAGCTCTCAGGGAGAACTGCACTGATCAGGGCCAGAACACGGTCCTTTATCTCCAGGAGACAGGCGGGGGGGGCCAGTGATTATAATAAAATGACATTTTATCTTTGCTGAGCACTGTTCGGCCCTGGAAGAGCCCAACACCCTCTTGAAAAGTCTGGCTGGACTCAGAGGGTGTTCTCTTCCCTGTTACTGAAAAGCAGGCACGCCTAAGATGGAATCTCGCTGCTTGGGATACCCTCCCAGTTTACTGCACAGGGCGAGGCCACACCTGGATCACAGGCAACATGGGCAGGCACAGCCTGAACTTTGGCTTGGGAAGCAGCAAGTGCAGGAAAGGGGCAGAGGCAGGAGGGGCTGAGCGGCCCCTGCTGTGTGCTGCTGTCTCTTTAAATCCCACAAACACCTGTGATCTGCAAGATGAGCAAACCACAGCTCAGGAGGATGGGCTGATTTGCTCATAGCTCTAGCTCTGAGGGCCCAAGTAGGCACGGGGCTGACTCACTCCACCCCTGCACCAGTGCCTGACACCTAGTAGGTACTCAATAAATACCTACTAGAAGAAGCCACTGGAATGAACAAAAGCCTTGGTAATGTGTGCAGTCAGATGGGTCAGGGGCTTCCTCAATCAAGGAGGGATGAACAACAGGAGCTGAGCACATGGGAGAGGAAGAGGCTGAGAAGGACAAGGGGACTCCCTAAACCCCTACCAGTGCCGCCAGCCTCAGAGCAGTGGGGGACACAGGGCCCATGAGTGATGGAGCAAGCCTAAGAACCACTCTGCAAACAAGAGCCCAGAGAAGCAGCAGCATGGGCCTTCCCGGAAGCCCTGGGCCAGAGAGAGGCCTCCCCGGTAGAAGCAGGCCTCCCAGTGGGAAGCCGGCCTCCCCGATAGAAGCAGTCCTCCTGGGTAGAAACAGGCCTCTACGGTGGGTAGCAGGCCTCCTTCGTGGGAAGCAGGCCTACTTGGTGGAAAGCAGGCCTCCCCGGTAGAAGCAGGCCTCCCCGGTAGAAGCAGGCCTCCCCGGTAGAAGCAGGCCTCCCCGGTAGAAGCAGGCCTCCTGGTGGGAAGCAGGCCTCCCCGGTAGAAGCAGGCCACAAGGCTCCAGACTGCAGGCGTCCTCAAACTACGGCTCGCAGGCCACATGCAGCCTTCTGAAAACATGTATCCGGCCCGCCGGGTGTTTTTGCCATGGCTGCCTGTCCTGCTTAGCAGCCGACTCATCCCGGGCCCGCAGTGCACATGTGTGGACATGCTGAGGGACAGTGAACTGGCCCCGTTTAAAAAGTTTGAGGACGCCTGCTCCAGAGGGTCACATGGACCCTGAAGGCAATCTGAAAGGACTGACTGCCCCTCTCTACGTGCCTCTGTCCCCAGAGCCTCTGCCTTGGTCCCCTGAGCCTGAGGGTCTTTCCCTGATGAGCTCACCTCCACCCCCACCCCCTAAGGAAACCCCAGTGGTAGCTCCGGCTGGGTGTGAAGGCCTCATGCAGGGAGCAGGCGCTCACTTGAGGGGGCAGCGCTCTTTCTCACCCATTACTTGTGGAGGGTGCTCAGGCTGTGCCAATCCCCTTACAAGCATTATCGCACACAGTCCTCCAGCAAGCCCACGAGGCCGGGGCTACCATAATAGATGAGGACAGTGAGGCTGAGGAAGTCAAGTCGTTCAGAGTGACGATACGAGCCCCAACACCGCCCACTACCAGCCCACAAGAGCTCCCCCTCATGATGACTCACTCAGGAAGCCAGATGTGGGGATGGCCCCGAATTAAAGACCAATGTCTCCACAAGCCGGCTTCCCAGCTGGTCCAGTCTGGAGTGAAAGTCCAGGCTGGGCTGAGGGGCTGGGCTGCCCAGCAACCTCGCCTCTCGGCCGGGCCTCGGAAGACAGCTCAACTGCAGCTCACCTGTGAGGCAGGCGTCTGGGCCGCATGGCTGGGTCGCTGAGGGTTGACAGAAAGCTGTTAACCACCAACGAGGTGTTCAATCAAGCCTCACATGGGACAGGCCTCAGAAGTGTGTCACACGGGTAAACCGAGGCCAGTGATCCCCGTTTCCATTTCCTCTGGTGGCAGCATCCAGAAGGCGGCCTCAGAGCTGTGGCTTATGACTGAGAAAACAGTCCTCCCCCGACCAGGGTCCAACTCTGCCCACCAAGGGGCCTAGGAGATCACATCACTAGGCCTCGGTCTCCCCCCGTGAATGGAGTGCCCCTGCTGGCCCTTGAAGCTGCTGCAGAGGAGCAGCTGCCTGTGAGAGGTGTGATGCCAGCGCCCGCCAACTCATCACCCACCTCCGGGACGTGGTCTAAAGAAGAGAAAGAAAACACTGTTCACAGAGGGAAGGGCTGAGGACAAGGCGAGGACCGTCCCCGGTCCTGCGCAGGCAAACCTGAAATCGCAAAGCCCGCGGCGGTCACCCATCCCGGAAGCCAGGCTACCGCCTCAATGCAGACATTACAGAAACTCATCGTCACCGTGTCCCCAAAGGGGGCAGGAGTCACAGGGAGACAGAAAGAGGACGGAGCAACGGTGCCCGAGCATGTGGAGCTTGAGAGACCAGCATAGCCAACGTCAGCCCCTCATGAGAAGCGGTCACTCGCACTGACACGCCAACAGGGGACTGAGGCAACCTGTCTGGGAAGCGCGTCAGCGGGGTGACGCAGGAGCCTTAACCCGCTCCTGCCCGCTGGCAAGGCCACCCCACCCGGGACTATCCTGAGCAACAGCCCAGAGGCAGACAAAGCCTAGACAGTCACTGTCCACCATAGCAGCACACAAGACACCCTTCTACCCAACCACCGAGAAACCGTTAAATCACTAACACATGTTAACACATCCACACAGCGGTGTTCTGCAAACTCATTAAAATGCACAGAATGGACGATTTTAATGCTGTGGGGAAATGATGCTAACTACGACTAAGTGGAAAAAGCAAGAGAAATACTGTTTTTGCATATAATTTTATGTCATCCGATGTTCAGCATGGACTCGTCTACAAATAAAAAAACACACCCAAATATGAATGTTTTATGCTTTATACTAGGGTGCAGCTTCTGAATTTAACAAAGTGAACACAGTTACTTTAACAATCAGACAGAAACGCTCACGGCTGTCGTGGGAACGACACTGTACACCACACACCAGCGCCTGTCCCAGCAGCTCCCTGCACCCTCCAGGGCCGCTGGGACCAAACACGAGTTGTTACAACACTCAGGAAAGCGTCCCCACGGCTGCTCTCTGGGCCTGTGTCCAGAAAGTGCCCTCTGCGCCTCACCTGCAGGACTCAGGCCCTGGCGGAAGGACCGGGGAGGACGGCTCACGGCCACCTCGGCTACTCACCCATAATTCCACAAGAGAATAGTGTCGGTCCGTGACTCATCTTCTTTGGCGTGTGCTGAAAACAACCAGAAAAGCTATTCACTCTTCAAGTCATAAGAAGCACGTCTGCACATGACCCTGCACTGAGCCCCTGCTAAAGTCACAGTTAGAGGGGTGACTGCCTTTTGCCGATGTCAGTTTGGGGAGAAAAGTATTAAAAGAGACAACATCAGCCCATAATTGGGCCTGGACTCTTGGCCCAAAGTCTCCAGTGAGTTAAGTGTCCATCAAATTAATGGGCTTTCAAAAACCCACAAAAAAGCCCCGTGCCTTCTGACACTGGGGGACTTTTCCATGTGAGGGATGTGGAGGAGGATGCGGGAGGAGGTGCGATGTGCCCAGTTCCCCGAGCTGGGCTGAGAAGAGGCCTCCCCGCAGCCCAGGCCAGGCCAGGAGGGGACCTCAGTGGCAGCAAGCCCCTCAAGCGCAGAGCAGACATGCCTCTGTCACCACCCCCAGGCCCCTCCGCTCTTCCCTGTCTGCGCAGAAGCGTCAGGGGAAGCGCAAGAGGCCGGCTCTGCTCTGCAGGCAGTGACGAGGGCCCCAGGCATCCTCTCTGAACTGAAACAGAAACCCACAGGTTCCACCTGCTCTCAACACCAGCTCTGGCTTCTACAAGATCTCCCTCCCACCGTGACAGCTACATCTCCCCTCAGCCCCACACGGGCCACAGTGAGGTGCCCCGGCCCCTGAGGGGGACAGGAGGGCCCGAGTCTAGGCCCTTGCTCCACAGCTGCACGGGAACCCGTGTGTGGAACATTCCGGGCTCCAGTGTGCTAGCTGAGGCCCAGGTCAGGAGGCCTGTCCTGACCTCTGGAAAGGAGACGGTGCCCATGGGGGCCCCAGGCAGAAGGGTCTGCCTCAACATTCCAAAGACAGACTCTCATTCATTCACTCACTCACTCGTTCGTTCAATAACTCTATACCAGCAATTACTTAATTTACATGCAGGCTGTGCTAGGGCTGGTCACGTGAGAGTGAAAAGCTCTCAGCCCCAGGAGTCGGCTGCTCCTAGGGGGCTCCAACTTCTGAGGGGAGCCCCAGGGACACGCATGGCCTCTAGTCCAAGAAGTGGGGGGAACCCAGGCCCTGGCTCTTTAAGGCCTGGGAGGACGAGGGTGGGGCTGACGAGAACACCTGGCCCACCCAGATAAGAGGGTGGCAAGCGCCTGGCACCAGCTCCCCACCCCTGTCCCCGCTGCCCGATTCGGGGACCTTTGCCCTCAGTCGGCCATGTGGTCACCCACTCAGGTGAAAGACTGGCCTCAGCCCTCAGGAGAGACGATCACACAGATGAACCTCTATACCAGCCAGCGCAGGCCCGGAGGGGAGAAGACTCAGACTAGGGGTGCTGGGTGCTGCAGGCGCTGGCTTCCCGGGGGAGACACTAGAGCTGGCGTTGAAAGCCCCGAGGAGCTTCCAAGGGGGCCAGGAGCAAGCACTCCTACCCGTCCCTCCATATTTTCAGGACAGGGGGAACCATCCATTCTGCCACCAGCTGGACTCGGTTAATGCAGCAGGATGCACCCTGAGAGCCCACGCCGAAGGCACCAACTGCAGAGTAGGTGACTTTACCTGCTGGGCTTGGCCAATGCCAGGGACCCTGCCTGCCCAGGGAGACAGCTCCAGCCCACAGGAACAACCCCCACTGAGATATGCCAGCCACGGGATATGCGCATATGAGCAGGCGCCAGGGCTGCTGGGGTCTGTGCCCAGACGGGAGCCTGGGCCTACACACCACACGGCACCGCGGCTCCCTCCCCAGGCCCTCAATTGCCCGTTGACTGGCCCAAAGGGTAGAGGGCACACACTTGATGCAAGTGCTTCTCGCTGCCTTGCTGTCCTGCTCCAGCCATCAATGCCCTCCAGGGAGGCTGAGCCGGCCTGGCTGGTCCCTGCCTGTGCCCTGAGCCCGGTCTCCGTTCTCCACCCTGACCAGAACACACTGTGCCTCTGCTTAGCGCCCTCCAAGGACTTCCCACAGCAACCCAATAAAACCTGGACCCTCTCCCCGCAGCCCACCAGGCCCACGTGAGCTAAGCCTGGCGCCTCCACCTTGCTCGGTCCACAGCCATCCTCCCTCACGCAGCTGAGGGACCGGCCCACTCGCTGCCACCCAAGGGCCTGTGTGGTGGGGTCTTTCCGAGATGGGCTCAGGGTCTCATTCCTATTGTGGGGTCTCCCCGGCGGCCCGAGCACCCACTGAAAGAGCACCCTCCCCACACAGCCTTGCTTAGCGTTTACATCACCTGCATCCGTTCATTTGTTACTGCACCTGTTCCCTGCTCCCTGTAAGACGTAAGCTCCCGAGGCTGCTGTCTTGTCCACAGTGTTCCCAGCGCAGACAGGTGCGTGGGGCCATCTGCTGTCTGACTGCTACGGACACCTGTCAGCCCAAGCCTGCTGCTGCCATAGGCCCGAGGGATGCGGGGCCCATGGAAAAGGGTCTCTAGTGGGCGGAACCTGCTGCCTCCCCAGATCGCGGGGCACATGGCAAATCAGAGCGGAGTGGGGAAGGGGACACAGCACCAGGGACAAACGGAGTCGGGGGCAACCCCAGGCCTCCGCTTCTGCTCCTGGGAACATAGGTGGCCCAGCGATCACCCACACACACCAAGAGACAACCTGAAGGAACCCCTTCCCCAAGCCCCCTGTTCTAGGGGAGCCCCACTTCTGGTCCCCTCACTGAGCATGTTCTACTTCATATGCGCATGGTGCCGCCGCCTTTCTGCTAACAGCACCCCAATTCTGTCCCGGGGCTCCTCCCCACCCTCGCTGGGCTCTGGCACGGTGGGACCGGAGCTCCGTCTCCCCTGGTTTGGGTGGGCACAGGACACAGCATGGCTGGCCAGACATGCCAGCTCCGGGGCTCTGACCGCTCACCACACAGGACACCCTGACCTGCCGAGAGCACCGAGTCCCAGAACCTCTAGGCCGCCCGTCCCGCCCTTCCGGGGCCTCATTCGCCGCTTCTCCAGCCCCACGGTCCTCCCAGCGCTCCAGTGAATTCCCTGCCGGCCTGAAGGCGGCCAGAGGTGGTGAGGAGCCCTGGCTGATTTCGTGCCATGCAACTGCTGAGAGAGATGTCTGGGCAGAGGTTTTCCGAACTATGAGGAAATATTTATAAGTTAACCCCACTGCACCAAAAAGATATTTATAGTGCAGTATAGTTTTTTGTTTTGGGGGTTTGGTTTTGTTTCTTTTTTTTACAAAATGCAGCTTTCTCTTTCTCTTCCTTCTTCCTGTTCAGGACGGTCAATTCAAACTGGTTTGTGTGTATGGAGAATTTCCATCCAAGTCCTCATTATGAAGAAATGCTGTCTAACAGGACAGTGAAACTGTAAGACTGACCATAAGGCTTCAAATGGTCGTGGGCTCGGGGCTTTCCCCAGGGCTTTCTGCCTCCTGTTGAGGCAGCTGAAGAAAAAGAAGTAAGTGGTGGGATCGGGGCCCCTGTCTTGCTTTCTGAGCCTGTCTGAGGCTGGGCCCGTGGTGGGCAGGCCTGAACATCTCATCCCCGACGCCTTGCCGGGGTGGCAGGCCCTGACACCCTAACCACTGGCAGGGCTCCCGAGGTCAACACCAAGGCTCCCCGGGCCTCCAGAACGCCCAGGGCGTTTAATGCGCATGTGCCCAGTATATGATCACAGCCCCACTGTTTGTGACGTCCCGCGCCAGCCTCCCTGCCCCTTCGAACCCTCAGCGAGAAGGATGAGCTGATCCCTACGTGACGAGGCCCACAGGCCCTGAGGACACTCACACACTGAGGGGGGTTCACTAGACACATGGTGTGCGCAGACGTGCACGCTCAGGCCCTGGCTGTGTCTGCAGCGACACAGGATAGTGAGCACGGCCCCCCTTTGGTATTCCTCCCACTGGGACGCCTCTGTTCCCGGGCCTGCCCCAGGGCAGGGCCTCGTCTGTGAGATTCCTTAGATCAGGAGGGTCTGGAACTGTATCCTCCATGGGAAAAGCAAAAGCTACAAATCAAACTGAGGCTGCAGGGGTCGTGTCCCTGCCTGAGGGAAGAAGCCCCGACTTAAATGAAGACACAGTTCAGGTCTTTCTTTAATGAGGAGCTGGTTCAGACGGAGAACGGCCAGGCCCGTCCTGCTCGTACATGCTTCTTGCTAAGCTTCCTCGGCAGAGCACTGACCGAAGCGGTCACGTCACTTTTTCCTTCCTTCCCTGACACAGTGTTACCGGGAACTGCGATGCCACATGACAAGCTCACACTCGTGCACATAAGGGAACAAGCGGGGCACCTCAGCCTCCCAAACAGAACACGCAGACGCCACGGCCGTGGAAAGCAGAAGGGAAAGCCAGGCCGAGAGGAATGGAGAAGCTGAGGAGGGAACAGCACACTTGGGTAGCGACTCAAAGACGCGGGTGGAGACACAGTGGTGGCCCTGGCTCCCCGGGCTTGGGTGTTAGCCCAGGCGGGGAAGGCAGGCCCCTTGGTGTCTTTGCTTGGCTAGAGGAAAGGCATGAAACCGCCTCGGACTCTGCACTTCTGAATTTGAACTTCAGGCCAGCCTATGGCCTGCCTGGGATCCTGGCTGGGGCAGTTGAGCCCAGTGCCAACTCTGGGTGACCAAGAACATGGAAGCCATCAGTGCCCAGGCAGCTGGGTGCAAGGCCTGACGTGGCCACTACCTCTTCGGCCTGAGCAACTCCCTGAGCCTTGGCATCCTAACCTGACAGCGCAGAAGGAAGACCTGCTCTGCAACCCAGTGCCGGCTGTGGGGGGAAAAACCGCGAGGCTGGGGAGAGTGAGGCGGCCAGGAACCACACTCCTCCCCCGGCTCCCTTGGGTCTGCAGACTTGAGAGAGGCCTGGGAGAGTCGCTGTGGGGGAGGCCAGCTTGGCCAGGAAGACGGTCACTCTGGTGCAAGAGAACAGGCCCAGCCCGAGCCTGAGTGTGCACCGAGCGCTAGGGGAACGCTGCTCCCAAGGTCAAACGTCTGGGCCGCCTGCCAGCCCCGGCAGCTAATGTTAGAACACGAGAAGGAAGAGCCCACTCGGCAGAGGAACGCGGCCGGCAGCGGAGTGGGGCAAAGGGGAGCGCCGTCACGGCTGCCCACTGAGCAGGCCCAGCGGGCCGGGGGTGCTACGGGGACCCCACCCGCCACCTGCCCCTGGAGAAAAGTGGAACCTGGTTCCTCCTGTTTTCCTTCATCTCTCTCAGGAGCAGGGGCAGTCATGCTGTCAGCAGCATGTGCTTTTCGGAAAAAGGAGAACAAGGACCATTCCACAGGCTCCTAAGAGGACAGGGGTCGGGGGTGGAGGGCTGGCCAGGCCCCAGGGGAGCGTCTTCAGGACTCTCTTCACCCAGCGTTTCCAAGGCCCCCAGGTGGTGCTCAGGTGACTTCCACCTGCAGTTTTGGACGCTCTCTCCTCACCTCTGTGCCTCTCATCATTCCAAGGTGGCCTGTGGTGATTCACATTTTCTAATCTTAACCCCTCAATTCTCTTATCTTCTTGGTCCGATTAGAAAACAAAAGAGAAGTGCTTTTCCATCTTTCCTGTTATTATCTTGCTGGTATTTACAAGAGGATGATGTTACCAGCTTAGGAAGCGACAGCAAACCCCCCACTACCTTCCTCTCAACCTTGCTGGCCGTTCAACGAATGCTCGCATTCCGTCTGGGGGTGTCACCACTAGATTGAGACTGTTTGGGGTCTGTCTTTGGCTGCTTAGCCCGGGCCACTCCTGAGAGACTCAGGGGCCGGCTGGGGTGTGCATGAGGGGCCGGGGTACAGAAGACACTGGCCTGGACTGGAAGGCTGTGTCCTGGCACTCTGCCCGCCAGCTGTGTGACCTGCCCCCCACCCCATGGGCTCTCAGGGCCAGTTTCCTATCTGTATAACAGGGCAGAGTGGACATACCCTGCCCCTCAGCAGGGTGAGCAGGGTGGGGACAGGCCCCAGAGGAGGGAGGGGTGATAGGACCTCTGCAAGCACCACACAGACCACGCTTCCCGTCCCAAGCTGCTGGGTACAGCCACGCTCCCACCTGCCCGCTGTGATTCATCCTGCACAAGGGGAACCAGGCCGGGCCTGCACGAGGGCCTGCACGGGGGCCTGCTCGGGGGCCTGCACGGGGGCCTGCACGGGGGCCTGCAAGGAGGCCTGCACGGGGCCCTGCACGGGGGCCTGCAAGGGGGCCTGCACGGGGGCCAGCACGGGGGCCTGCACAGGGGCCTGCACGAGGGCCTGCACAGGGGTCTGCACGGGGCCGCCACCTGTGAGGCACTAACAAACTGACAATGAGCAACCCCCCTCTGCAAAGGTGGCCGCTCCTCATAGCTGACCTGCCCACCTTGGAGTTGGAGGAGGGAAGAGGAAGAGGACAGGCGGGCCGGGTTGTGTGCCTGGAGCAGCCAAGGCCTTTCTAGGAAGGGGAAAGAGTCTGGGAAGAAAGGAGACCCCCGCCCCAGAGCAGCAGCAGTGCGCACAGCAGAGCCCCTTGCACGACGCTGACTTTCCTTCCTTTTCTTTTCAGAGAAGATGAGTCTTGCTCCACTGCTAGGGCTGGGAGGCCACACTCCATGCATGGGCTCAGGTCATGTCTATTAGAGGAGCGGCTCAGCTGACCTCAGGCCCAGGTGTCTTGGAATGGGCTCCGTGGCCAACCTCAGCCAGACCCAGCCTGAGATGGGACCAAGTTCAGCAGTGGCTGCTGAGGCCAACAGCACAGCCGGACTGGGCAGGGAGCCTCCCCTGGGACCTCCAGAAGGCCCTGACCCGGCAGGCCATTCCATTCTGGTCAGAGCTACTCTAGAGGCATTCTTTAGATTTGCCAGGAAAACACCCACCAACAGCAGAGAACAGAGCAACCTCAGCCATGAACTTGAGCAGCAGCCAGAGAGGAACTAAAACAATGACGAGCTGAGAAGAACCCAGGCTACGGGAACCGCGTTCACCCACTCTTATAAACGTCCACGGGGCACCCACCAGTACTAAGCCCCGGTTTCAGGCACTGAGTACTCAGCAACAAGCAAGAGACAAAAGGCCATGCCTTCAACAAGCTCACATTCTAGTGCAGGACTCTTTCAATACACAAGGTCCAGATATTAGAGTGGGAAGTGCCTAAGAGGGAAAAGAGATAGGAAAAGGGGACAGAACGGGTGGGGGGATGGCAGGGGTGGCAACGGAATTAAATTGTAGGCTGACTGGTCAGGGAAGAGAGGGAGGGAGAGAGTCCTGCTAAGGTGGGCAGGGTTCCAGGCCACGGAAAGAGTGCAAAGGCCCTGGGGTAGACTTGTGCTTGGCATGTTGAGCAGGGAAGCCAATGAGGTTTGAGCAGAGTAAGTAGGGGGCAGCAGAGAGAGAAGGGTGGTCCTGGGGAGCCAGAATACGTGGGGCCTTGTACATCCTAGAACATCCAAGCTCTGGTGTTTGCTTGGCCTGAGATGGGAAGCCAGGGGAAGGTTCTGAGCAGAGGAGGGGCAGATCCGACTTGTGTTCTCTCTGGCTGCTGGATGCAGAACAGGCTAAAGCAGCTAGAAGCGGGGACCAGTCACAGAGTCCAGGGAGAGAGGACGGCAGCCGTGGGGACGGTAGGAGGGGATCTAACTACAGATTCGTACAAGAGGCGAATTGGAAAGGAAGTAGCGACGGGCAGAGCCCTGACTCATCTCTGTCTGTGGGATTCCTGCAGCCCAGCGCCTGACACACCCAAGATGGTCTGTGAAGGCCTGTGGGGTGGACACAGGTCTCAGTGGCTTTTGCCAGCTCCAGCGAGGGCAGCAGACCCGCCGCCTGCTCTTGGCTTGGTCGTTGGTAAGAGATCCATGACGGGAGCCCATGAGGGTATGACTGTGGGTTCTCCCAGGGGCTGTCACCGGCACGGGGGCGGACGTTGGGTGACGCCACCCAGGACAGCAGGCCTCCCGCTGCCCACAGACACTGCGGTGTCCTGGGGACTCACCCATCTACGAAATGTCCCCACGAATATTCATGCCCAAGTGGGGCTCCCGCCTGCAGCCTCTGCAGGACACGGCCCCGCTCACTTCCGAGGAACTAGGCCAGCGAGGCCAGCTAGGAGGCTGCCGGGTCCGGGTGTGAGAAGGCTTAGGCTGCCTGCCTGCCTGGCTCAGCCCATCAGACCACTTGCTCAGGGGACAACTTTGGCCGAGGAAAGCCACAGCGCAGCTGTCAACACGGCCTACCACGTTGGTGGTCACACTGTGCCTTCTTTCTCCATTGTCTCCCACCCTTGACATTCCTGAGGTGGCAGCTCTTACTCTGACCTCCCTTTGGAGGTATGGCCTTATCCGGGCCCTCTCTCGGGGAGTCACCGCCCCTCACTGGGAGGAGACCAGAAGGAATGTCCGTCACCGCCTGGCAGGGCGGCAGAACCACGCTTGGTATTATGTACCAGGGTGCTGGGCCTTCCCTCCTCACCCACCGAAATGCTCCAGACTCACCCGGCCACTGGCTTCCTGGAGGCCCCTAGCCAGGCTCTGGGCTCCGGGGCCCCACCCCGCCCCGCCCCGCACGCCCTCGGGCACTTTGGACTTCATCTGCGGGGCCCACATGCTCAGTCCGCAGCCCCAGCCGGCCACGGGGCCTCACAAAGGGTCACCAGAGAAACGAGGCCCACCAGGTGCTCACCAGCTCAGCGTTGAAGGCCTGGCGTGCGATGGCGTCAGCGCCCTGGGGGGTGAGGCTTTTACTCAGGATCATCACCATGGTCAGGACCTCGGGAGTGGCTCTGTCCCAGGGTGGGCACGAGCCATCTTCAGCTGGGCAGCCTTGGGCAGAGATCTCCCGGGCTCCTCCCAGGTGGCTGATGTCAGCAGAAACAGCTCCCCATGAGCTGCTCGCCCTCGGGGCTGGGCTCTTACAGAAGATGACCAGGTGTGGTCAGCTCCCTGGAAAGACAAAAGAAAGGCAAGTGGGTTCAGGGCTGGGTAAGACCAGGGCCCTGCGAGAGCTGCCCACGCCCCTCCCAGCGGGACCCGCCTCCCCGCTGACGGAGCTACATTCTGGGAGGCCTCGAAGGGGAGTCCACCTTCTCACAGTCCTACCCCCATGCCCGCTTTGGGGGAGGGGGGTCTCTAATGCCAAACACCATGGTGGGTACAACAACAAACCTTCCTCAGTTCAGCCATGCGGCTCCTTTAAGACATATCTCAGGGCCTGGGCTGCTCACAATCTGCTGTCCCCACAAATGTGCTCAAGTCATGTGACATCTGACACGGATGCTGGCTTTACAGACAGCATCAGCGTCTGCCCACCCTCGGCTGAGGGTCACACACACGCCGGCCCAGGAAATCAAAACCAAAGGGGTCAGCCCTGGGCAGCCGGCTGGCAGCAGGAGACCAAGAGTCAATACAGTGGCTCGTGTTCCCCACAGTGATAAACGGCAGGTGCTGGAAAAATCAGGAGGGTCCATTTAAAAGCACATCATGCCCATCCTTGGAAGTGCTGCAATGGCACGCTTGCCACACTGGGGGCCTCTGTAGTTTCTTGTCCATCACCGGAGTGAGGCTAACCAGGTAGCAGCCCACGCACGACCTCCCACAGCACGCTGGGCTCCCAGCAGCACCAGGACGCCCATCATGTCACCATTCTACGCAGCTGCCACCCACCTGTCCAGTCCACCCCCACCTCCCACCCAGCAAACGCCGAGCGCAGCCTGAGGTTCAGGTTTGAAGAACCGCCCCTTACAAATGAACGTCTCTGATCCTATGTCTCATCCCACTGCTCTGTGGTAAACACCTTCAAAAAAGGCCACACGGACACAAGGAACCCCGATATCACTGTCAAAAATGAAAGTACCGTGATGAGAACAGTCGTACATGGAAAGGCAGCCCCCCATCTGTAACGAAAAACACACTGCCTGGTGCAGGAAAATGTTTGAGAATCTGCTGCTCAGTGTAAAAATAATTGCACCCTGGTATTTACTTGCCGTCCAGATTGTAAATCATATTTCCCTGTTTACTTCGATTAGACTTTACAGTGGGTGTTATTGAAATTGCTCAATTATGGGCCAGCTGGCAAGCACAGGAAAATTACCTCCCACTGTTCTTCGAAAACAAGGTTCATCCAAAGTGCAAAAGCGGGCACAGGGAGGAGGGCAATCAATACATGGTCAAAGTCCCGACGGCCAGGGACGAGAGGCCCAGTGGCGTCTGCCAGCTCCCAGCTCAACCAGGAGACGACGCAGCTTCAACCCACACCGATCTAGAAGCGACACGTTCGAACCGCGAGGGAGCTGCTCAAGGAAAGCATTCGGACCACCCCCCCGAGTCCTGGCCAGACAGCTGGGCCAGAAATGCCCGCCAGCCCCTGGACACTTGGCTGGGGAGCAGGCTGGGGAGCGCCCAGAGGGGGTGCGTGGGGACTGTCTTCATAGGGACCCTTTGTGCCACCTCAGGGGCTGGGGCTACGCCTGAGGACGGCCATGGTCTTTCTGCGTGCAACCTTGGTTCTGTTCGGGAGGCAGCCAGCTGTTGGCCCACAGCCCAGGTGGGTGACCTGCCCTTCCCCCATTTCCTTCTTCCCTAACGAGGTGGGGCGGGCGTTGGTGGTTATAAGTGTAGGTCTAAGTCCAACACACCTGGGTTGGAACCCCAGCTCCTGAAATGTATTGTCTGAGTGGCCTGTGCCACGCTCCTTACTCTCTGAGCCTCAGTTTCCGTCTCTGTGAAATAGGGTCAGCAGAGGCTGCCTCAATACTGTATCATGGAAACAGAGCTCAAGCCCGCTGCTCAATGAGAAGTCCTAGCTCATCTGAGGAAGCGCTCGGGAAACAGCCGCTACTGCCAGTCTTTTTAGGAGAGAGCCTGCGGGGCCTGATCCTTTCTCAGCAACGGGCCCCCAAGCATCCGTGCTCTCCAGTGTCTTATAAGGCAAGTTGCATCAAAAGTTGTCAAGCCGATTCCACTGAGGAGGAGGAGCCTGGCTGTATCATGGCCCATCGCTACGGTGGAACAGCAGGTGGCCAGCGAGAAGGATGCTGTGCAAGTCTATTGCCATGGAAACACGCTCGTCCATCTCAGGCAGCACGTAGGTGGACAGTGGCGTCCCGGCGCTCACAGCCCTGTGCCGACTGCAGCCCCTACAAGACAGCAGGGCTCACAGAGGCAGCGAGGCGTGAACTCCAGAGCCCCTGTGAGCTGGGGGGTCAGCACGCATAGCAGGCGCCGAAGAGGGAAAGGAGGCCCAGCACCCCCCACCTCACCGCCATCCTCAGGGGTCATGTAAGGAGGACGAGGTGCACGAGGGCATCGCATCTACCGACGGCAGATGGGGGGGGGGGCGCACAGGAGCTCAAGAGTAAGCAGACCCCTTACTCTGCACAGGGGCCGATGACACACAGCATGGAGCCCAGCAATGGGGACAACCTAGACGCCCATCCGTGGGGCCCGGGGTACGCACATCATGAGTGTTATGTACCGGGTTCCCAGGTTGCCTTCACCACAACCGTAACGAGGCAATTCTGATGGTACAGGTACAAACAATCTCCAGGACACACTGACAAGGGGAAGCAGCCATAGCATGGCTGCCTCGAGGAAGGGACCGTGGCTTTAGAGCGGGAAGGGCACTGTGGCCGTATGGCCTGATGTGCTGTGGGAGAGCAGTCCATCCAGGGCACGATGTGCCTTCAGATGAGAAAGACAACAGACCAGATTTCAGCAGGAAGGGAAGAGGGTGAGCAATGCATGGCAGCATGCCCCGCCCACGGTGTGTGGGGGACAAGGAGCTGGAGGGACAGGTTCAAACCAGGCCAAGGGCTGCCAATGCAGGACTCCATGCGGACACTCAAAAGGCCACCGGGGGCTCCCCAAGGAGCTGAGGTGGCTGCTTTCATCTGTTGAGGGTGGTTTTGCCTGAACCCTTTGCGACACCTAGCATGCACGGTGCCTTGAACACGGTAAGAGCTTGCCGCACGTTTCTGGAATTCAGCTCAAGTGTAGCAACGCCTGGAATGATCTGGCACTTTCTCAGACCCCGTGAGGCAAATCAAGACCAGCAGAGCCTGGCGCCCTCTGGAATTCTCTGACCCGCGGCACGGGCCCGGCAGGGTTCATTAGAAATGCCGCTGCCCGTGCAGACTTAGAGCCCAGTCGGAAAACAGGGCCAGGGACTTCTCGGGGAGACACCGGCGACTCGGCCTTTGAAGGGACAGCTGGGTGCATGGCTCTGCCAAGGTCAAAAGGGGGTGCCCCAGAGCCCACGGGGGGCAAGGCGGAGGCTTTCCATGCCCACCTCTGGGGCACAGATTCTGCTCTGACCTGGTGGGTTTTCTCCCAACCCATATTAAGAGCCACTTTAGCTACTGAGCACCTACTATGTACCGGTACTTTACACACACCAGCTACATGGCCGGTTCAACCATCTCCACTTTACAGACGGACGAAGCAACTCACGCAGGGCATGAGGCCTGGGCTTGGACTGGAACCCAGTGGCCCAGCCCCCAGGCCTGCAGCATAGCCCCCGCCCCCCACATGCCCCTGCACCCTTCAGAAGCCCACAGGACTCACTACCCTACAGCCCAGCATGCACACTCCTTGGATTTACCCCCGAGAGGTGCACACGTATGTCACACAAAAACCTACACATGAATGTTCACAACAGCTTTATTCATAACAGCCCAAACCAAGAACCAACCCAGCTGTCCTTCAACAGGTGAATGGTTAAACCAGTCATACCACTGCATACCGTGGGGTACGGCTCAGCCTCAAAAAGGAATTATGCCCCAAGAAAGCTCACTCCCCTCCAGTCATTCACTGCATGGAACCATGTACACAGCATTCTTGAAATGTCAAAACTACAGAAATAAAGAGCAGATTCGTGTTTACTGGGGGTGTGGGAATGGGGATGGAGAGGGGGTGGTTATGAAAGGGGCAACGAACAGGAGGGAGCCTTGCGGTGACACAGATGTTCCGCATCGTGACTGCAGCCATGTCCATTTCCTGCCTGTGATATTCACCTGCAGTTTGGCGAGATGTTGGTTACTATTGGGGGAAACCGAGTAAATGGTACCTAGTAGTTCCCTATGATTGAGCAACGACATGTGGATTTACAATGATCGCAAAATTTTAAGTTTAAACGAAGAAAGCCCTCTCAATCTTTCATTTGTCGACATGCATCAAACTGAACGCCAGAAGACGGAACGGCGTTGCACGGAGACAGAACACCTTGCGTGTTTTACACCAGGGGCCCCAGCGGCGGCGCCGGCCTGTGTCACGAGCGCATGTGCTGCCGGACCAGGCAGTTCTGGCCTGCACCTTCCAGTCCTTGCTGTCAGGTTCCTCACCTTTAAAACCAAGTGATACAGATGCTGCCTTTGCTCTGGGGCTGCTGGAGGATTCAGACAAGAGCCGGCACAGGGCAGCGCCCAGGCTTCGGTGCCCACTCCCCTCTGCACACACAGCCGCCGTGCTCAGTCCGCGCTCCCGTCTGACACCCCCATCCTGGCCTGTCTTCTGCAGCCTCCTTACCTGTGTTTAAATTGTGTCGTGTCACTTCCCGGGGCCCACATTTACTCCCAGCCCCTCAGCTGAGACCCCCTGGCTCAGTGCTCGTGGCAGACGGGGCCGCCCTCCCTGCCCCACACCTGGGGTGCCCCAGGTCCACAGGAGGAGGACTCAGTAAGGGTCTCCCCTCAGCAGGTGTG
Organism: Craseonycteris thonglongyai; assembly: GCA_004027555.1. Classification (NCBI taxonomy): domain Eukaryota; kingdom Metazoa; phylum Chordata; class Mammalia; order Chiroptera; family Craseonycteridae; genus Craseonycteris; species Craseonycteris thonglongyai. The sequence goes on along the minus strand of PVKE010000222.1, from coordinate 26,656 downwards.
TCACCTATTCAGGGGGACACATGCTCTCTGGCTCTGGCCCAGGAGCCTCCACACAGTGACTCATCTTCCCCAGGATTTCCATCGAAAGAGCCAAAGGCCAAGTCAGACCTCCCACCGCCCGGGGATCCCACTTCCCTGGCCGCCCTCACGTTCCCTGGCTGCAGGGTGGTAGCAGAGGGCCCCTCAGGTCCTTACCCCAAGGGCGCATCTGCCCAAGGACAGCCTGGAGCTCCCCAGCTCTGTGCCCACAGCCAGGGCTGCAGGGTGGGCAGGCACGTGCTGACGGTCGGCGGAACCCGGGCGACACTGGCCACCATCAGCAAGAGCCCATGGGCCCCGCACAGCACACGCCCGGCCTCCACCCACGTCCAGAGCACCTGCCACAGGCCAGCTCTTCTCATGTAGCGGTCTCACGTACCTACGAAGAGGCAGTGGTGCTAGTATTCCCATTCTCCAGATGGGAAGACTGAGGCTCCAAGGACCAGAACCCAGCATTTGCCCAAGGCCCCACGGCCAGCAGGGGTGAGGGCAAGACCGGGATGCGGGTCTGCCTCCCCGGCCACTCTGACACCACGGGACGGGGACAGCGTTGCAGTCACACAAGTCTTTCCCACTACTCGACGCTAGGATGCTTGTGCTTTTTTTCTGCAGTCTTCAGTGTGCCTTCACTCATCTGTGACCCTTGAACCCAGCTGTCTGGTATCGCTGCTGTCAGAGGATCTCAGCTCCTGGCAAAGGACTCCCTGCCTGGTGGGTGCTCAACGCAGTTATCTGTGCAAAAACGTTCCGCGACCTCTGAAACTCTCCATCACCCCTAAGGAGGCTAGAGGAGTGTGCCAAGCACTTCCGCAGCGCATTTTTGAAGGGAACGGACCGCAGTGACCATCGCTAAGACAATTACACTTTTCCTTCTTTTACGAGCATCTTTCTCCTGTGTTGGCACAAGTTAGTTTTATAACCGAAGGCTCTCCCTCCGTCCTAAATAGAGGACTCAGAGCAAAACCTAAACATGATCCTGGCCAATGACAGTGATTTTCCTGACGGCTCAAGCAAGTGAAGGCATTGCTCTCAGCTTCCATTTCCCGCTCCCATTAAGCAAAGGAAATGGGAGGAAAACAGAAATCCTACACAGTCTTTGGGAAGGCTGCGAGCACTTTTAAATTCTCATAACATCAGCTAGTGTAACAAAAGCAACATGCAGGCAGGATCTGGACACAAATATATGGACATTTGGGGAAGTGAGTATCTTGGTGGGTCATGCTGCCTTCTGCCAGGTCCTGTGACAAACCAGGAGGGCTGAGAGGGGCGCTAAGTCTGTGGCCATTCATCTCCGCCTGGGGGTGCCTTCTGCTTGCTGTTTTTACGACTAAGTCATCTGAGTTTAAGGATAAAAGCTAAAAGCTGCCTAGGAGCTTTATCAAGAGCCCATACTTTCCCACACAGAGCTGATACTGGAAAGAGAGCCTAGAGCAAGCGTGTCCAACCCGCGGCCCACGGGCCACACGAGGCCCGGGACGGCTTTGAATGTGGCCCAACACAAACTTGTAAATTTCCTAAAAATATTATGAGATTTTTTTTTTTTTGCAAATTTTTTTTTTTGTTAGCTCATCAGCTATTGTTAGTGTTTGTGTATCTTATGTGCGGCCCAGGACAGTTCTTCTTCCAATGGGGCCCAGGGAGGCCATAAGGTTGGACGCCCCTGCTGCAGAGCTTCAGTAAGAGGACAGGGTCACAGAAAGTGGCCTGACGGCTGTGGAACAGTCAAGCTCACCCCCTCAGCCTGGGTTCCCAGTCCCTGGGCGCTACTGAAAAATCACTGATAAAAGACAAGAGTGCTTCACCACCTGCAGTCCTCAGTCAGGGAAAAACAAACACACAAAACCTGTTCAGTCGATACTTTTAACACCAACGACATGCTCAATACCAAACATTAGTCATTTAAGAAAACGCCACAGAGGAGGCACTCACTATCCAGAAAAAAAATACATTTTTGTTTATCGGTTTCTTAGCATCTTCTTGGTTTGTATTTATAGGGAAAAAACGGGTGACAAGGAGTCTGCCTGTCAACAGAGCCCGGATAAAGGTAAGAACGGCCAGAGCGGCGGCACCACTGCTACCCCACTGTACAGAGGGGCAATCCGAGGCCCAGGCCAAGGTCGCCAGCGCAGCCATGCCGCGTGGAACAGGGACTCGGCCACTCACCCTCCTGCCCCAGCCTCTGTCCGTTTCATCATCATTAGGCTGCGGTTCATGTCTCAGGTCAATTGCCCAGACGCTGAAGCAGACGCGAGGTTTGCAACACGTCCTTTCTCTCTACAGCTCATCCTGAGACAGCCCGGGCCGCAGAGCAACTTCTGGAACTTCATGTTGAAACACAGCACTAGGGGGCCCACTGCAGGCAGGGAGGGGGGACGCGAGACGGTGCCTTGGGCCATAGTCATTGCTTTCTATCCTTCCCCGCATGCGCGTGCAGCTACACATCCCAGGAGAGCCGGGGTGCTCCCAGCCAGGGGTGGGGAGAGCTGGGAGCACCAGCTGGAATCAGTGTCCATCTGCCCCCCTGTCCCTGGGCCTCGGCCTCCTGAGGCCCTTCCACCATAGCCCACCCTGCCTCTGCCCAAGTCCACGTCCAGTGTGTCGCTGGGAGCCCTCCCCTCCACACGGGCAGCCTGGGGATGGGCCTGAGTCGTCATCCTCTGGACTCAGCACAGAGCCTCCCACAGGAGGAGCCGGCGCAACGTCCGTCTGCTGAGTCAGTCACAGGACTGGGGAAGGGCACTGGTCTCCTGGCCCAGGAGCCACTCTCCCAGCCCAGCTCAGTCCCGGGTGAGCGGGAGGGCCCTGGGCGAGCTGTGTAATCCTGCCAAGCTCCTTCCTTCCTCTGTAACGTGTACGAGGTTCACCTTGTCCTGCCGCCGCGGGCGGAAGGGTAAGGAGGTAGGGCTCTCTAAGGCGGGGGCACCTTACGGAACGCTCCCAGACGTCCTGACGCCCTTAGGTGAGTACGGCTCTGAGCAGAGAGCAGGCCCTCACGAAAGGCTCCTCAACTGGCTAACAAAGATCACGTCTTCCCAGCCGCAGCCTGAGCCGCTGGGGCAGGAAATATGCTGTGAACCCCACACACCTCACTCCAGGGACGGGCTGCGGGGCAGTCAGATCTAGGACTAATTCTCATGCTCACTCGGGGCTCCCATTTGCACGTGACAGGTGAGGAAACTGGGCTCAGAGAGGCCGAAGGACCTGAAGAAAGCCACAGGGCTGGCACGCGGCCGCATCAGACTCTCGGGGGATGGGCGATACTTCCCTACGACAAGAATAAAGTGCCTGCCGTCCTGCGGTCCCCTGTCCTGGGGTCCCCCGTCCTGGGGTCCCCCGTCCTTGGCGCAGGCACGGTCACCCATCCTCATCCCTCATCCCAAAGTAAGGTGTGTCCTCAGGGTGTTTTCTCCAGTAACCGGATGAGTACTCCCTGGCCTAGTCCTTCAGGTAATCAAAGGCCACGGAGGGTCCACATTTGGGGAAGAAACTGGCAGTCACATTACCTGGCTGGAAAGGGACCCACCCTGTGCCCTTGGCTCCCTTATGAGACTCTCTGGAGAGGAAAAAATAAAAATAAATAAAAACAGTGAAACAAACTGCTCCCGAATCAGGACTCTGTTCTCTGGGACTTGGCACAGTCATTCTCACAGTGCGTGTCGTGAGGATTTTCGGGTTTTTTAAAGCCAGTAACATCCCAAGAGGACGGGAGCGATGGCATGACGCGGGGACAGGAAAGTGTTGAGGTGCAGAGCCAAAACAAATCTGAACATGGGAACAAGACAGCCCATGCTGCTCCTTGAAATGGAGGCCAACTGCATGCATGGCTTGTCAGGAGCTCATTTATCAAGGAGAAGTAATGGGCAGACGAGTTTCCTATAAGCCCTCCCGTAATTCTCGCTGGCGTTCCTGTCATTTTAACCCACCCGACACTATGACAGAAGCGTGAGCTATGGACTAGGATTTGCTGAGCAGAATGAAAAGGAAGGAAATGGGGAAGGAGGTGGGGAGGGGCCGAGACCAGTACTTACAGAGGGAACACAGAGCTAGCCACTCGTGGCCGCAGCCTCTGAAGCGGGCGAGGGAGACAAGAGCCAAGAGCAGATCAAGGGCAGACCCATGGGTGAGCCCCAAACGGGGCCCCAGAGATAATCTCCAGAAATGGTAAGCCACTTAGCCTAAGGCGACCGTGACCTGTTCTCCAGTCCGAGCTATTTACAAGGACAGGGAATTTTATCAAACCATGATTTAAAACTAAGAGGGGTAAGAAATATATGTATATTTAAAAACAGAACAGGAAGAAAGAAGCCCAGACAAGAGGCCCTGTGGCCCGTGTAAAGACAGAGGACTCAGGAAACACGGGTCCCGGCCCCGGCTCTGCCACCCAGCAGCTCCACCCCACTGGCTGGGACACTTCCCCTCTCTGAGCCTCAGTCCCCTCACCTGTCAAATGGGAGGCTGAGGCAGATGAGCTGTGTCTGACCAGTGGGTGCAGCCGCCCCTGGAAGCTGTGGGGTCAGGCAGGTCACTCCGCCTTTCGGAGCCTCGGTTTCTCACCTATGACAAGCAACCAGGAACCGCGAGTGAGGGTGAGACTCAGGAACGGATGTGAAGTGCAGTGAGAGCCGGGGGGAGAGAGGTGAGAACTGCTGTGTGGGGACCAGTCTACCGCGTCCTGCTCAAGCCGGACCTGCAGTGCTGAAGGTCCCATGAAACCAGACAGCAGCAAAGGCCAAAAGAGCCAGGGGTGGAGGGTGGGGATGTGGAACCAGCCCCCTTCCCGTACATATCTTAGGGTGCAGAGGGGGTATCTGCCCAATGCACTGTCCAGGTCAGTCCTCAAGCACATGGGGCACCTTGGTGTCTCGTGGGGGCACTAACACACTGTCCTGTGTGAGGGAGTCTCTTGGCAGGGCAGGAAGTCAGTCACTCACCAGTTTTCACGCCTTCGTCTCGCACCTTCTGTGCCAGGACTATCCTCTTCCTTTCCAAAATGTTCATGGGCTCTGGGGACCCACAGACAACTACGTTCTCTCCCTCCTGCCGGACGGGCCACCGCCGGCCAGCCTACACGCACGGCTCCACATACCAGTGCGGCCTCACAGAACCCCCCAGGCCAGCGCACACTCTGAGGGAACGCGACCTCGTGGGAGCTGGCACTGGGACATTGCTGGGGGGGGGGGGGGCTATGATCGCTTTGTCTCAGTCAGGGGGCCAGGGACTCAAAACCGTATCGCAGGTACCACCCTGGCAAACCGGAGGTGATGCAGGGGCTCTTTAAGAACGTTTGGGCACACGAGAGCCACCAAGTTTCCCATGTGCCACCTACTCGGAGGTCACTTCCTGACCTCAGCTCACACACCAGCACTCCACCCTCCTGATCCGACCGAGTCCAACCCACCCACCTCCCTGGTAGGGTCTGGTGCAGAGATTCTTCAGCCGGGCTAACCAATCTGCACTAACCAATCCCAGCCCCCGCCTTCTCCCCCTTCCTGTTCCCATCCCAAGTTCTACCACATGTTCAAGGATGCCGTCATCAGCCAAAACAAAACCCTCTGGAGAGGCTCGTCGGCTGGCAGGTCTGTCATAACGACGGGTACATCGAACTGCCTGGCACCTCTCAGCGGCACCCCCAGACCATCTCTCTATACCTCCCGGGGGCTCTACGGAGCAAGGTCACTCCACTCAGATCACTCTGGCCCTCAGCTCTGGCACCCACAAAGGGGAAGCCGCCGCAAGGCGACAGCGGCCATCTGTCTGCAGAGCCTGAAACAGCCCAGGGAGGAGGGTCCTGTAGGAAGAGCTTCCCTAAGGCCCTTACTCAGGATGAAGCCCAGAACTCCGCTCTGAGTCACAATATGTTGAACGGGCCGAGGGAGGAGTAGAAGCTGCTTTGGGGAGCAGCTGCTGTCGGGTCTTCAGCTCCTTTTCTATTTTTTGGCAGGACAAGGGAGGGGCACCTCATTTGCAACCATCTCCACTTCCTCCTAAGCATTCTGGATATGACACCCGGCGTCCTGTGCTGAGAGCAAAGACTTTGGGGGTTGAAGAGGAAATGACACAGCCGACCAGACTCTCCAGCTTAAAGGAAAGGCCCCTCAGAAGCCCTGGTGAACACTTCCACTTCCACCGGCATCTTTGACAGCTCTAAGTGAGACTCAAAAGGCCTTGAGAGAGGTAACTGACTTCCCAAGGTGAACAGATCATCTTCCTTATAAGAAATGGCCCAGGTCCCAGAAGACACAGACATTCACCCCATTGTCTGTGCACAACACACAGCCAAATGCACCAGCTGCCACCGCCGCTGTCACATCATCTGTCATCGTCCCCCTGGTGGAGCCGCGGGAACCGGGCTCGGGGACAGGCTTGCCTCGCTCGGAGGAAGCCCATGTCGCCAAGGCAGCAGCAAAGCTCTCCAGCCAGGCCTCAGAGCCCCTCCCACGCCCAGCAGCGGGCCAGCCTTCACACGCACGCAGGGGCCTGGCTGGGCCAGCACCTCTCCTGGAGCAGCTACCGGACAAACAAGAGTGAGGATGGGTCCACAGAAAACCGTTAACACCGGCCTCGTCCACCAGGAGAGCGGCCAGGGGAGGTGGGCAGACACGGCCACCGTCCTCGGAGTGAAAAATAACAACAGTGAAGTTAAAAAATAAGTATGATGCCACACTGAGATCAGAATAGGCGAAATTAACAGCTACTGGTCGGAGGCTGGCATTTGGGGTCCAAACCAAGTCTCAGGTGCTTGAGGTAAAGAGCCAGTCACAGGCTGTCATCCCTGAGCTAACTGCCTAAGGAGACTGGAGCTGCATTCACTCATTCAGCAAGCCCTGAACCTGCAGGCTGAAGGCAGGGGCTGGAGACAGAACTCCTCCAAGCCACAGGCCCTGCCCACCAGGAAGTGAAAATCACTACGCGATGCACGAGTGGCATAAAATACAGTCAGAGGCAGAGTACCTTTTAAAACACCTAACACAGTGACATAACTGGGCCTTCCAAGGTTCGGACACTGGCATGACCACCGATCCGGGTCAGGGCGAAGCCACGCTGGGGCCTCTCCCGCCTGCAGCCTGGTGGTTGTCTGCCTGGGTAGACACCTGCTCACTTCAATGATTAAAAAATCAACAGAGGGGAAAGCCGGGACGGCTCAGCGGGTTGAGCGCTCGCTTTGAGGCCATGAGGACCGAGGATCGAATCCCGGCTCCGGCCCAGGCAGGACCCACATGCTGAACTGGGGAGTTCCCACAGTTTGGTTCTCTAACTGTCTCTGTCTCTGTCTCTCTCTCTATCTGTCAAAAAGTAAAATAGAAATAACTATGCACT